>BPLS01029003.1:3132-21357 GCA_019656275.1 Rhododendron kiyosumense | reverse complement strand
GGAATGGTTTCAGTTTGTTGTGCTTGTGTTGTGTCTGTTTATGCCCACTCTTCTTATTGCTTGTGCTTTAGTGATGTGTACTTAGATTCTATAAGTTCCGAAGATTGATGGGAATGGTTTCAGTTTGTTGTGCTTGTGTTGTGTCTGTTTATGCCCACTCTTCTTATTGCTTGTGCTTTAGTAATGTGTATATTGGGTTTTCAGTTATTAATATTATGCTGAGAATGGTAAAGATATTGTCAATTGGGATTTTCTTGGTTCGTTCGATTAGCAGTTTATGGATTGTTGTCGTTGATTTGCAGATGGAATGTGACTGAAATGTGGGAGAAGTTAAGGGGAAAAAGATTGATGTTTGTTGGAGATTCACTGAATAGAGGGCAGTGGATATCAATGGTGTGTTTGCTGCAGTCTGTAATTCCAGTAGATAAGAGGTCCATGTCCCCCAACGCGCATCTAACCATTTTCAGAGCAGAGGTAAGGCATATACTTTCCAGTCCACCAAGCAATTAATTGGGGTCTTGAATCAAGTAAGGTTTCCCAATGATTCTATATGGTCGTGTCTCCATTCAGATACATTTCTTAAACTTGCGTAGCTTCATTGGTGTTTAGGTTTTCCAGTTTATAGTTTTCAAATTGAACGTGTTCTGCTGATGTGAAGGAATACAATGCCACTGTTGAATTTCTTTGGGCCCCGCTTCTCGTTGATTCTAATTCTGATGACCCAGTGAATCACCGACTGGATGAACGGATAATGCAGCCAGATTCAGTTCTCAGGCATGCTTCTCAGTGGGAGCATGCTGATATACTTGTGTTCAACACGTACCTGTGGTGGAGGCAGGGGCCAGTAAAGCTGTTGTGAGTATGAGCCTTATGATCTTATCCCAGGATTCATACGGAGGATTATGTTTCAGATGGAGTTAAGGATTGCTTTCTTATCATGTGTTGATCTCGTTAATTTCGCATTTGCAGATGGAGTAGCGAAGGAGATGGGGTTTGCGAAGAAATAGATGGGCTGGGAGGGATGGAGTTGGCTATGGAGGCTTGGGCTAATTGGGTGGCTTCTAATGTCAACCCCCTCAAGAAGCAGGTCTTCTTTGTAACCATGTCCCCTACACATCTTTGGTAAGCTTCAGCCCCCCTTCCGAAATTTTTCTGTGCTCTCTTATTACTCCAGCTAGATATGTTATACGTTTTGCTTTGATCATATAGGATTCACTAGGGTTGTACGTTTGCACTTATTCTTAGTTGCTTGGCTAGTCACCTTTAGGATTGTTTCGGTTTCAAGTATGAAGTAATTGCAGCAGCACTGCAGCACTAAACCTTGTAGGAGTTTCGTTGCTTCATGTGATGCTGCATCTGTCAAAGGTCTCCACTGTCATGCTTCTTGGGTTTGCAATACAGAGCAAGAGTGGTTATGTCCAATGCTTTATTTGAGGAAAAAAATTGGAAATTCGAAACAGATTGAGAGTTGTTTACTGAGATTGCAGAATCGATCCGACCACAATCCCCTCCACATCCCACTTATGATACACCATTACTTACTTGAGAAGTAAGCCTAGGCTCAAAAGCTAAAGCTGCAGAGCACCACTCGAAAAGAAATTTGGAAAGGCACAAAGGAGAGGGATATGGAAAGAATGAAGTAATGAAAGAGGAAGTCCTTAAGTAGCTAACTGAATATGACTCAAATAAATAGGAAGTGGTTAACCCATTCGTGCGTTGGTTGACACGGGAGCCACGCACAACGCGCGGGTTCAATCCCCGTCGTTCGCCCATCAATAAATGGACCATTTGTTACCACCTTTTACTTTTCTTAAGGAAAACCCAGCAAGCTATCACTACTTGGGCAAGAGCACAGCGGGCTCCCTGGTCTTGGTTCTTTTGGCGGATTGCTTACTACTAGGTTGGATCGGATGTCAACCTGTGGAGGCACCATATGTTACTATTGGACAAATTTCTTCTTTAGTTTTCTTCTTGTGGTCCATTGTATGGTCAGTGCAAGGCCAGAAATTGGAACACATTGATTCCACTTGTTCCCTTCCATAGGCTATACGGTTATACCTAATACCCAAACTTGCCAAATGGCTCAGGCAAACCCCAAATTCCCTTGAATTGAGAATAGAATTAGATCCTGTTGATGAGGCCCTATCCCTTAGGGTGGGTTGAGTACCCCGAAAACGCCCTTCGACACAAATCTTTCAAGTCTGAACCGCGAGCTTTAATTCAAGCCGACCCTTGCCAATTACTCATTTTTTTTCCTAGGCTCATATTCTTATTAGACTATCCGTCTCTCAACTTTCCCGGAGCATTTCCCTCTCCCATTGGTCGAGCCTGTTTACACAGCCTTCCGTAAAACGTAAGCAGTTCTCTTGGCAGAAACGCTATTTTCGCATATGTGATTGTTTTGTTGATTAATGGGCAAATGGTTTCATTTTGAAAAGAATGAGCTTATTGTGTGTGACATGGGATTTGAAACAGCTCTTTTATGCATTTAATGGTATCTACCTCTTGTTTAACCTGCAGTGATTATGTCATTGTGTGATGACTACGTACAGCACCCAATCATTTCAGCATGTGAAAAACATCTCGGTATCTATTAGTTGTCGGATCTAGATAATTACAGACATATGTTCTCTGTATGGTAGTATTATGGTCATGAAGCCATCTGGATTCTGGGCTATTATTTTACAGAGATCTTCTGCTCCATCCGTTTCTTGCGATATTTGATTGTTCGGTTTCTCCTTTCTAACGTTAGTCAAGTCGGATTCATGCCTAATGCTGAGAAACTGAATGGAATGATTGTTATATGTTGCATGCCTTTCTAAGTTGTACAATTTTTTTGTCTTTGTTTATGTACAAGTCTCATCACCTCTTCGCCAATTAGTTGACAAAACGCCCGTTAAATTCTGCAGGAGCCGAGAATGGGAGACAAGTGAAGGAAACTGTTATAACGAGAAAACACCTATAAATAATGAGGGCTACTGGGGAAGTGGTTCCGACTTGCCTACAATGCGAATGGTGGAGAGGGTGCTGAATAGTTTAAGCTCGAAGGTTTCTGTTATCAACATCACTCAGCTGTCAGACTATCGAAAAGATGGACACCCTTCAATTTACCGCAAGTTTTGGGAGACACTGAGCCCGGAACAATTGTCTAACCCTGTTAGTTACTCTGACTGTATACATTGGTGCTTGCCGGGTGTGCCTGATGTGTGGAATGAGTTGCTGTTCCAGTTTTTGTAGGTCTTATGTAGATCGGTGGAGAGGATTTTCGGCTTATTTAGCCCGTGTGCCAAGAAATTTGTCGATAGGTTTTTTCTCATCGTTTGGATGAAATCTGTGGTTTATGAGAATTCGATTTTCAATCCCTTTTTGCTAAAGAAAGAGCTTTGATTCTCTAGTTATTGCCAAAGGTTTGTTTCTCGATTGAAAGACCATCCTGCGATTTGATGTAGCAAAAGAGACCCATTGTGTTAAATTTGTGCAATGCTATACTACGTAAACAAACTTATGTGCATAGATTTGAACACATCTGTCACATCTATTCGATGCACACGTTGGTCCCTCATTATTTTTTAGGACTCGTATGCATTGGATGATTCCAGATACGTCAATAAAAACTAAAAAAAAGCTTCATAACTACGGCTTGAAGCATAGACTCATTATGGGTGTTCTCCTTGGCACAATCTGTACAACTTTTGTATCCAATCGTTATTTCGTTAGGTAATTGAGTCACTTCATAGTGCCAATCTCTTGTGAACCATGGATCCATCCATTTTTGTTTGTCTGCTTTCATTATTCCAAAGACCTTAAAAAATTGTACTACATATCTTTCAATAAGAACCTCTAAAAATATTCAATATGAATTTTATTTGATAAATATCAATTAGTTCTATCACATGAAATTTTCAAAATCATGAAACTCATTGTAAATTGAAAGCCATAAACAATTTATAACATGACACGAATGTCGAAAATGAACCAACAAACACGAACAGAACAAGTAAAATTTTCTTGAATCACATCTTACGTTTTTGTTTGTTGGTAGATGTAGTCTAATCCGAATAATGTGTAAACTATTTTTTTATTTTTTTTTGTAAAAAGTTCGAATCTGAATCAACAACATCAATTACACATGATCTAAGCTCAACTATTTTTTGGGAAAATTATAAGCTCGAGAATATTTCTTCCATGTTAAGTAGAACTGGGACTATAACAAAGTGCTAATCATTTGAGAATGTCAAAGGTCATAAATACAAGAAAATGCACTAAGGTTTTTTTTTGGTGAACTTCAAAAAAAAAAACCACCCTAAAGTTGTGATTGCACTTCTATGTCCTATCATCCTCCTCTTTCATTGTCTAATCGAAATACTAAGAGTTACAGAGCCAAGTTAATATCCCCTCCCTCGCGCGGCCGTCTGCTCGAAAGAGTAGCTTTTTGGCTGAATGTCTCCGACAATTTGCCAACCAATTCGGTCGAAACAAGTGCAGTATTCTTGCTCTCCCGATTCAGCATCCATGGAAACTCCGCGCGATCGTATGTTGATCAAGCTCGGTATCTCCAACGTGGGATGCTACGGGAAAAAAAAAACAAAACAAAACAAAAAAACAAAAAAATCAAACATTTATGTTTGCTTTACTAGTACTTTGTTTGAATCTAGAAACTAATTGGAAAAAAAAAAATTAATGCAAGTTCACCTTCTTGAAGATGGTTCCATCTTCTTCAACATGCCACCCAGCTTCCTCGCAGAGAGCCTTCAGTATGTCGTTGTTATCGGCATGCTTGGGGAGTTTGTAGTTCCCGTGCGTTCGAAGCCCAGTGAAAATCTTCTGGGCCACGGCTCGCCTGCTTCGCTCTCTTTGCTTGTTCTTTTGACGCTCTGTCTCCGACGGGAAACGCAGTTTTGTGACGACGTGACCTTCTTTGGTGGTTTTGTGAACCAGCCAAGGCCCTTTGCTGCCCTTGATGCATCCTCTGGGAGCACTCATCTTCATTTCTGCCATGACCAATCTTTCAGCTTGTTCTTGATGCCTCTGGTTTTAAGACTCTTTTATGAAGGCATACAATATATATATATATATAGAGAGAGAGAGAGAGAGAGAGAGAGAGAGAGAGAGACAAACCCAACATAATAAGGCCAAAAGGACGTTTGAATGGTCTCTCTCTCTCTAAAAATATATGTAGTACAAGATAGTATACATATTCTTCTTCTCTGCGGCCCGACAAAAAAAGATTTACAATGAAAAGCAACTTTTTTTCCCACAAAGAAGCTATATATAGTTCATGGTTTTAGCTTTTTTACAACAATTCCAGCCTTTTTTTCTGAAAAAGTTATAACTTCTGTGGACGAAATATACATATATCCACATATTTATATGTGTGAACAAATGTGCCCTGCAGAAAGGAAATCGTTACTTTTGACATCAGAGACATTCGATATTCACAGGAGATATCTAGTACGGACCCATAATGTCTCTGCCATTTCTTGAAATATAACAGAGAATCAAATCAACGAAATCAGGAGACAGAGAGGCTCTGAAAGCTTCTCCAGTGAGATTTGTGGTTGATGGGGTAATACGACAGTGATGAAGAACAGGTGGATGGTTGGATTTGGTCCGTGGGACAAAGACCCCACTGATAATCCCAAGGGGTTGGCGTGGTCGGTTTGAGACTTACGGGTTTGCTCCCTCGTAAGGTCGCGGATTTGAAACCTTTCATGCTATCAATCCCTTTGGCGGCTTGGCGCCAATCCTCACATAACTTTATTCTGGCTTTAATTGAACCATGCAAGTGAACGGTGTGATTGATCTCCTAAGATTAGTCGAGGTCTGTATAAACTTACTCAGACACCTAAGCTATAAAATAAAATAAGAGACCCCATTGATATGGTGTGGATGCATCTCTGTATAATTTCTGAGAAATTAAAGCATCTTGTGAAGACTCTGGTACAGGCCAAAAGTACATTAACACTTTACAGCCTCACTGTTTTGGAATGGAGGGGAACAATGGTGCAATCTTCTAGGCACCCAATATTCAGAGCAAAACTTTTTAAATGGTTCTTCATGAATCCAAATAGTTCATTTATTCATGAACTTCAATCTGAAAATAAGCCATTTTTTGTGCTAAACTTATCCAGCTCTTTGAACGACCAATACTCCAATCTGACCGTCGTTCAGCTCGTGAAAAGCTAGTTGAAGATCGATTTGTTACATAACATACCAAACTTTGACAACCTACTATTCGGATTAACAATCTTATACGCTGTAGTTTACTAGTTTTTAATCACGACATCCACTCAATTAAACCAAGCTAATCGAGATCCACTAAACTAAAGCTGGATGACTCTAGCCGAAGGGTACTGCTAAAACATGTCCACCAGCAACTCCACTTATCTGAAGAACATACCTGAAAATGATAACGTGGACATGTCCACGATTCACCCCATGAAGGGAAAATCTCATATACACCCTTAGGTAATTCAACATGCCATTTATGAACAGAGTCAAAATCATGTACAAAATCCTAGATCCTCCATGTCTATACAACTGCTGAGATTAACTTTGAGGTGAGTTGGGAGGCAAACCTATGGGCCAGACATGGATTAATTTAGGTTGGCCCCAGTCCACCCAAAGAAAAATTTTGTAAAAAAAAGCTGGAAACGAAAAAATGTTCGTAATGTTGATGTAACAGAACATATTTACAAAACAATCTGATATGTTGTTGCAACATTTTGGTTGTTGTACAATAGCATCTTCCTCAAATGTCAATAAAACTGTCATGTGAGCATGTTGTGCCCATTGTTGCGCCCATGGTTGTTCTAATAGCATTACTCTTCCGAAAATGGTTCTAGAGCAAGACCTGCCAAGAATGTCAACTATATTGCAGTTCAAGTCGTAAAATGAGGGGCAGAAACTGTTGACTAGGAACTGTTTTTATACCCATGGATGAATGATGAAGCTACTCTGCATCATATTGGACAACTAAGTTGCCAAGCTAGTGCCTTGCGTGCAAATCACCACCTACAAAGGGTAAAATGAAATTCTTAGATTTTATGCAATTGAATATTTGAAACTGCAAAGCTAGTTCTCCGTTTGTTAGCTCTAGATGCCAACATCTTCTATGTCTGTCTTCTTACCATAGAATTAGAATTCGAAGTTAACGAAAACTCCTATCAGGCAAATCTGCTTTTCTGACAGTAAAAAGGATGCACAGTATCAAACGACTATTTGGATTCATTCGATCAAGCATATTGATACTGATATCACACCGTAAAAGGATGTGGGAAGAAAAAACATAATACAAGTTATTGCCAATTTATTATGTAAAGCTCAGGGAGAGTTTAAAACAAAGCTTGGCCTTTAAGAACGACTATCCGACAACAAGATATATATGCTGCCGTTGAAGCAAAGATGCAGATAAGAATCCAAAAGGCAAATAAGAAACTCACATGTCAGCGTGATAAGCTCCTTCAACATTTAACCTTCATCGTTGCCAATAATAGATAAGACCTTCTGTCTAAGCTTCTCAATTGTCTGCATGAAAAGGAAAAAAAAATGTCAGTCTTTCAAATTGCAAGCATCCCAAGCCTCTAGAATTAACACCATATTGACTAAACAATTCATACCGAACCAGAGATCTTTGCCCATCTCTCAGCTGAAGCAGCAGCTTTCTTCAAGTGAGAATAATGCACATGATCATAACTTAAAGAATAGGTGGAATTTTCTGTTGTATCTGCCACCCAGAGGTGATTGATTTGGTCATTGGCTCTTTTAATGAGGTTATAGAAGCCAACCTGCAAAGGAGGTTAATTTAGCATCCCTTTAATAAGAATTACTCATTTGTTAAATGGGTTGGAACTTGGAAGCAGCTAGTATCAGATGGGATCTCATCAACGGGAAAATTACAATTGTTCTGCTACATAGTAAAGCAGCTTTAAATGGCAAGCACATAGAGTCAAGAGCCATTCTCAAGAGTGTTATGAATCAATATCTAATGAGGAACATAAACCAACTCTGGAAGGATATGGATGGAAAAATAAGTGACTTCTACAACAAAGCTAATTCTACTTTGTAACCCTTGAATAAGCGAAATAAGATTTTTAAGCATCATCTCTGGGTTTGCTATGCCAAACGTTTGTCTGCTATTATTAGACAAAAGTGGTTTATGTAACATGCAAAATCATGGATTAGACATCTGGAATGTCAGTACGGTGGAAAAGGAAAAATGAAAAACATAAAATACACTAAAATGAAGTACTCACCACTGATCCAACAAGGTTTTGGTTGATTGGTGCAAATGAATTGCAATCATTGTATGGTAAAGAGAAGCTGATGGCAATCAAGGAACTTGATGTCTGTTCTAACTGGGACTCTGATATTGATCCATCAGTCACAAACACCCACTGCTTCTTTTGATGAGTATCTGAACATACCTCTCCCACGCTTACAACCAATGCAGCAATATCAAATTCACTGAGTACGCAAATGCAAAACAAACTTTGTGAAGACAAGTAGTTATGGCAAAAGAAACAAAAGTATTTCTATAAGGCAGAGTTGAAGGGCGCACCTAGAGAGAGGAACATCACCCAAATTTGACAGAACGACTGATTTGCGGGGACTGAAAAACGACCTACAAAAGCCAGTTATGAACTGGATTCAGTTTCATTGAGCTTCAAACAAACAAAAAGTTAATGGCAATCATGTACAGGCTTTACTCGAAATCCTCAGTTGCTGAGACAGATAAAGGCACCCATTTGGTAGTACATCCTTTTGCATGCAAGTAAAGGGTATCAGACTCGGATCTTGATGGGATAAGCCCTGCAACAGCATAAGCTTTCCCCTCAACCAGCTCCAATTTCTGTGACAGCAATGAGTAACTTAGCTATATCGTATTAGGAAAATCAATAAAAATACTATGGAAGGAAAAAAGAAAGGCGAGGCTAAAAAGAAACACATTGCCAAGAGCGTTAGGACTCGCCTGCTTCTCAGTTGGGTTCCAGATTGTTATTAAGCCTATCCTTGGGCTAACTCGATTTTCACGAGTTAGCCCCGAGACTCTCACCCTCATAAATGGGGTGACATCTCTTTCGCTTAGACCAGCGTCTTCAAGATTCTTTTCAATTGATTTCTGGATGTCTGTTTGCCTAATTGCCTGAAACCAGGAATGCTGTGGTTATCAACCTGATTCAAGATACAATCACTCCAATCTGCAATGAAAGCATCTGAGCCTCACCTCTTGTTTTGCTTGATAAGTAGCAAAAGAAGTCAGTTGCTCTGAAGTCATCTCTGCCATTAACATTTCAGGTTCAGCAGAAGTCTCTAATAACTTCAGAATTTTTGCACCTTCTTCACTATCATTGTCATTATTAGTATGGCCTTCTTCAATTCCCCTTTGAAACTCAGACATAATGCCCTCTGCAATGACAGAGCGCCTACAAAAGTAACAGTTGGTCTAATGAAGCAGAACCCAATGATGAATTAGCAAGAACTTAAGGAAAACCATCCTGTTTGGACATTTTGTTGCCCAGGAAAATCAAGAGTTGTTTTATTCAAAGAATAGATTAGTTTCTTTTTTCAGTACTCTATGCTGCACCAAGCATCAGATATTTTTAACTTATCATTTTGAGAGAATTTTCCTCTACTGCTTGTGACAGTAAATAGGAAACAAAGCCCACAAATTACCTCATGTTCACATCATTTCAGGATAAATTGGTAAGCCTAGACGATGGCAAGTAGGGAAAACAAGGAAGTATTAAGTTCTCAAATGCTGGGGCACAATGCATTCCTGATCTTTTTATTGGCATCTCACAATCAACCCTAGAGAGAATTAAAAACAAAGACAGGAGGAAAAAAAGAAGAAGAAGGAAATACAGACAGTGCAACCAATCATACCAGATCCTAGCACGAAAGACAATATACAAGCTCATGTAAGTGACTCTCTAGTGCTCTTATTGTGACCAACATCACTGTTTCAGCATTCTTAAGTTTCTTCTTCCAAATCCGCTATAAAGCAGTATAATAACCTAGAGGTAATATACTAAGTCATGGTCACCGCTTTCACTCCAATATCATGGTCAGTGGTCACTGTTCCCATCAAAATTGGTCACCGCTTTCGCTCCAATATCATGGTCAGTGCTCACTGTTCCCGTCAAAATTACCTTTTAAGTAAGTTAATAGCACTTACATAAGAAGAAGAAGAAGAAGCAACAATAATTAAGATCAACTCGAGAGAAAGAAGTGCATTGTGCCAATAACAAGATCAAGTTCTGCAATTACTCGATGTTACAAGGCAAAGAACTGATAGAAGATTTAACTGTGAATAATTTAGTTATCATGACATCGAGGAAGATACAGGATGCATATGGCAATTAAGACAACATCTAACAAAGCTCAAGTTCAAAAAGCTGTAAAGAAGAGGGAAGCAAAACTTAACCATTCAGACCTAGTTTTTCTTCATATTTGGTGCAGAATAGAGACAACCAACATGACACAAGGCGCTGTCGTCCATTACCATTGAATTTTTGCACTATCCAAGATGGACTGAGAATCTCATGCTAATCCTAAAAGACCTAGTTTTTCAAGGCGAGGGAAGCAAAACTTAATTACACAAGACCTAGTTCATTATTTTTTTTAAAACGGCTAGTTCTTCTCTATGAGTGGTGCAGAATAGAGACATCCAATATCACATAAGGTGCAATGTCCCTTACCATTTAACTTTTTGCACAGTACAAAAGAAAACACTGGACATATCAGGAGAGAATTCTAATGATATTCTACAAGATAAAAAATCAGAATTCTGTTGAAAGGTATCCTCACATACACTTTAGGCCACACAAGCTCCACATCAGTTGATTGCAAATGGCATAAAAATTCTCTTTAACAAGTCATGATTTGTGCTAAAGAGAGTACAACTGAACACATGAACCTTAAAATGCACTGAATCAAAAGCAAGAAGGGAAAAGAAATCCTCAAGTAGGTGATCGTGACCATCATAAAGGCCACAAAAGAATGGTCAGACGGAAAACAATTTTGCACTTATAGTTTGCTTGATTAGATAGGATAGAATCACCTTTGGTTATGTAAGTGTATCATTTTAGCTTCCAACCTCTCTGATCTAACAATAAATCCCCCATCACTTAACCTGGATGGGATAAACAAACATGGTTGCTTCACATTAAAAGCATAGGGGGAAAAGTGTGGATAAAGGCAAATCAACTTCAGATCACCTTTCCCTGTAGAGAACAGGGTATATCCGTGTGACTCCAACTAATGTACTAGGCACTGGACCTCCCATACCCTTGATGCATCTAAATGCTAATGGAGCACCACCACCCTTGCCTTGAGATAAAGATCAGAAAGTCGTGTGAGCAAGCAAGATTAAACGAAACTGAAAATAGGCTCCTGCGAGATAATAAGCACAAGTTGACAACAAATGCACATGATGGCTTAAACACTTACATAACCCTAATCGGTCAGCCCAATGAGCTCTATACGTCCCATTTATGTGCAGCAGAAGATTAACTGTGCTTGATGCCTGACATAGACGAGAAAAATAACTTAGTCAAATCCTATAGCTATGATAGAAGTTTCCGCTATTTGACTTGTATATGAACCTAAACTGGGCAATAACCTGGAGAGGTGAAACAGGCCCCACCCAGCCACACAATTCAGCACCCCAGATCTTCCAATGACAACATAAACTGTTAGCAATAGGAATTCCCAACCGAAGATTATCTAATCAAGAGGAAAAATGGCAAAGATTGAAACCAAACAAGTACCCTAAGTTTCTGCCCCACAAACAGTTTCCCAGTGGCCAGCTTCTTCAATAGTAATGCATCTAATAGAGCATTGATTGAGTACCTATAAGAAAAATGGCACTTAGATACCCCAAAACTTTTGTGTATAGCATGTGTCTCAGTACTAACATTTCTTTACCATCCGTCAGTTAATTCTACTTTTGTTGCTGTACCATCTTCAGCACCATTTGATGCCAAAGGCAGAGTTTCTACTGGCAGATCGCAGTTGGAATGAATAGATGATATGCACAGTACCAACATTGAAGAGGGTGGTTGATCTCCTTCTAGAATTCTCTTAATAGCAGAGCGGTGACCATGATTTACTTCTCTCTCATACCTGTGCAAATGAATCAGAAACTGTTATCATAGATGCATTAGAAACACAAGCCCAACCATAGTACCATACATACTGATTTAGATACCTATATTTTAACTCTTCAAGCACATTAAAAATTGTACATAATTTCCCTAATGATTTGGAAGGATAACATCTCTCATAGCATGCTAGCTTCCAAACGATCCACTTGTAGTGATTCACAACCCACCTACAGATAAATAGAAAATTGATAAGTTATGACTGTGAGTGCTTCTTATCCAGTAATGAACAATACTTCTAACAAACAGCATAATGCTTCAACTGCTGACAGGTCCAAAGTATGAGGATACAAAATAATACTCTTTAGAAACATATTGCACTGAAGCTCCGAACTGAGCCAACATGTGGTAGAAAGCTTCAGATCCAATGCACTCCACCCCAGATCTATCGCGGAACATGTACTTTTCTGCATTTTCAGGATTCATTCTTCTTATATGGCATGGTGATTGCTTCAACTGGACAATAGGTACCATAAAACTGTTATTAGCCCAAAACTAAAGTCATTCAGAGAAGACAAATAAGCAGCACTTGCAGTATATACATACTGTATTAAGATGGAACGTGGGTACTCCAAAGTATTCCTTGATATACATTCGTGGAACCTGAAAAGGATATCGAGTGGAAACCCGTCTTCTGCAATTGGATTCTTCAGGTGCTAAAGTGGACATACCTAGTTCAACCAAATGCCTTAGACATGCCAACCATGAAAAACAAAAAGAAACAGATGAGTACCCAAAAAAGGTTATCTAAAAGACCTCATAGAGTTACCGCTAGGAGCAGACACTAGGTTATTCAGGGGGGTAATGAATCTTGAATTGCGGGGTCTCTTGAATGGAGAGATAGAACTCATTGCAATTCTCCTCTTTTCACCACTAGTAAGTTTACTTTCCACATGAGACATTCCAATGTTATTTGAAATATCGGCTAGTGGCCGGCCCAATGAACTTCCTCGTGAATTAGTTCTTGAAGTGACGCCATTCACCAAAGAATTGCCCACTTCTACATGAGAAGAAGGCCTACCACTTGGAGGCTTTTGATGACAATTTGTATTATCAGACATCTTACAAGTACTGCCAAAATCCTCTGCATCAAATTTCTTGATCAAGTTAATCCCTAAAGTTACATTCTGGGACACGAGTGATGATTGCATTAGGTTAGACCCTGGGCGCAGAGGGGACACAAAACCCTTTGATACATGTTTGCTGTTTGCTATTTCTTGATTATGATTAGATAACGGGTAGTTCTCTTTGTTAGAATTGTTCTCGTCCAAACTTCCTTCTTTAAAAAATGAGAAAGATGGACGATTCACATTCCCTTCGTCAAACAATGTTCCTAGTTCCAGGTCACCGAGAAGGCTCTTTGCACGCTGCAATGCATCACCTGAAACTGAGATGGATCGTCCACCGGCAGTATGAAACTTTATTGGAGGGCACTTGGGATCAGAACGTATAAGTTCTGGAATAGCTTCTCTTTTTGAATCACTTCCTAATGAACTAGTCTTAAAATTTAGTAGAGTCATTGGAACTGCAGTAGCATTCTTATGACATGGGGTGGTAACTCCCTGTCTTGTCTCTGGTTGAGATGAGGTTCGCCAACCAAAGGGTTCCTCAGAGGCTGACTGATTATTTGAATGTTTGAGGCCTGGAGGAGTATCATGATTGTAACTTTCGTCCAACCCCAATAGTGTCTTTGCTCTAACAAGACCAGTGGAAGATATGTTAACCTTTTTCCCTGAACCTGTCTGGAACATTGAATTAGAGAAGCTGCATCCAAAATCATTCCCGTCACAGAATTGGCCTGCAATTGTTAGAGTTTGAAAGCATCTCCATAAGAAAACCTAACCTCAAACAAGAAACTAACAAACAAAGAAAAAGATGGTACAGTGCAGAAATAATAAACTCCTGAAAGTGTAGAGTCCATTACTTTGCTTATAGATTTTTACAGCTTGAGGTGAAGCCTATGAAATTACCAGGGGACTAAACTAAGCAGTCAGCATCTTCAACTGAGCAACGTTTGTCCCGTAAGAGCATCTCCAATGGCTTCTTAGCTAATTGACTTGCTAAAGCTACATTTTTTGCAATGAATAGCTATAAAATGCATTTTTTTAAAGCATTGTAGCTCCTGTCCTGTGGTACAAATGTTGTTTCTTCTAAAGTGCTCACAACAAGCTAAGTGAAATGTACTATAAGGCCATCACTGATTCACTATAAATGTACCAAGTCTAGGGACAAAAGAAGTTGCCACAATTTATCTACATCTAAACTTGTACAAATTTTGGGGACAAAGAACAGCAATTCTAAGACATAGCCACAGGTTTAGCTAGTCATTGGAGACGAGAAAATTAAGCTTCAGTCTGTTTTTTTAGTGAAGTTATTCAATTGTAATTAGACCTGATAAGAATGGAATCCCAAAACGTATGACTTTGAACATGCAATAGAATCCCTTATACCTCACCATAACAACCCCTTTTGCCTAATTTTCCATCCAATTTGCATCACACACGTAATCAAATTCACATACGTTTTTGGGAAACTAAACAATACCGGTGTTAATGTCAAGTACCACCTACAAATGAACAATAGAATGATAATATCAAAAAAAGGAGAAGAACATCGGCTACCTGTATTGGCGAAGGCATCCCCTTCATCACCGAGAATAGACAATGCTTTCGTTATGGAAGATTGCTTCACCGAAACCGATTTTCCCAATCCACTTCGGAACATCGGAGGGCTCTCGAGATTTCCTTCCCCATTCTCTATTAGCTCAGAACATCCTGTGTTATTTTTTATTTAGAGAGAGATAGAGAGACGAAAAGTCTTATCTATGTATGAAGAGAGAGAGAAGAGAGAGGAGTACCTTGAAGCAAGAGATCGGCCATGGAAGGGAGAAGAGGAGTGGAGTTTGGAGGTGAGATCGGAGCGGCTTCTTCTTGTTGTTGCAGTTTGATGTGGAGCTGTTGATCGGAGATCTCCCACCGGAAGTTGCTGTCGGCGTCGGAGAAGATCTGCCACGTCGACATTCTCAGGCGGTGTGTGGATTTTCTGCGCAGATTAGGGCTTCTTCGGGATTTAGCTGGGGACAAAAGGAGCGAAATCGACATGTGTGTTGTTTTACTGTAAGAGAAGAAGGCGGGAAGTTCAAAAGAAATGGAGAGTGGAGCAAAAGCCTGATGGGCTCAGGGTCCACTAAAACGGCCCATTCTCCGTTTACTGGGCTTGAAGGCCGTTTCCATTCCGCTGAGAGAAATAAAATTTATTTTTGAAATTAAAGGTGATTTTTTTTCCATTCGATTAATCCTACTCTACTCTAGGGGTGGGCATCATGTCATGTTTGTGTTATGTCATTTTGTGTTTCGTGTCTTTTCAGATTCGTGTCAAAACACCTGTTAACATAAACGTGTCAAATATCTTAACACTAAGCCGGTTTGCTTAAAATCGTGTTGTATTCGAGTTGACACTATTAAGACCCTTTTGTTTTTTTAAATATTTACATAGAATTATATACTTTCCAATGTTTTGAACGAACTTCTTATTTGATTTAATAACAAAAACTGAAGATGTTTTCATTACCATCATAATCATAGGAACGATAAAAATTGGCCAAATCTTGACATTGAAAATTGCCTCAAGTCACAACTAGACATAGGTCTCAAAATTAAATAATTTTGTATGATTTTCGGCTAAAATAATAAAAAATACCACCAATTATAGAATAAATCTATACAAATTTTAAATTGAAAGACTAGGCCTAAATAATGAAAAATAATAATTTCAATAAGCCTAAATAAATTTAATTAATTTTGGACTCTTTAGCATGGAAACTCAAGTGAATAAGTGATTAGGAGATTAGAAATTCAATTGGTTTTGATTTAAAAAATCTCTAATGTGTTCTAATAGTATACATATCCTATTTTTTTCATAATTATTAGGGTTGCTCAAAAAATCCGGTGAACCGTGAAACCGGTCTGGACCGAACCAATCCGTACCTTTTGGATTTTGTCCGTGGATTAATGGTCCGGACACGGATTGAAAAATTAGAAAACCGTGACTCGTGGTTCGGTCCACAGATTTTCATTACGAAACCGTGGATTAACCGAACCGGACCGTGAGATATTTATTTTATATAAATAATATATATGTGTGTATTTATATAATAAATTGTTAGTAATGTTAACACTTTTTTCCACCAATTTTAGTATTTTATCTTAATAATGGGATATGGTGTAAATGTACATAAAATATAGGGAGTAAATCGTAGTTTTTTCGTAAAAATTATGGGTAACCTTAGTTGAGTTTTAGTAGTTCGTTTCTTTTCCAATTCTTTTATGTTATGTAATGTACTATGATGATACAATCTTACTTATGTTGTAGATTCTTTTGAATTTGATTTTTAAAGTAAGCCTTTGGTAGTTTATGTAACAAGTATTTTCTGGTGGTGTTAAACTTAATTCTGAATGTAACATTCTTCCCTTTTATTGTGAGATATATGTTTGAGTTTTATTTTTGCTAAAACCGTGGACAAAACTGTAACCGATCAGTGAGTCACGGATCATATTAGAACCGGACCGTACGACTTTTGGTCCGGACACGGATTTCATTTTGTAAAAACCGTGACTAGTGGTTCGGTCTTCGGATTCCAAGAAACCCGAACCGAACCGGACCGCGAGCAGCCCTAATAATTATATCAATATGTTTCTATACACATTAACCAAGTATGATTTTGAAAAAAAAATCTTATGTACTAATTAGAAAATTCAAAAGAATCAAAACTTATCGTGTCGTGTCGTGTTCGAGTTGTGTTGTTTTGGGTTAACGTGTCAACACAGAAAATTAAACAGTTATCTGTGTCTTGATTGAGTTACTCGAGTCAAATCCATGTTTGACCCATTTAATTGCCATGTTGGCAGGTCGTGTCATACTTGTATATGTGTTAAAAATTGATCGACCCAAACCCTATAACTTTGTGTCGCGTTAACGAGTCGTGTCTGGAATTCCTACCCCTACTTTACTCTATCCAAGGAGACTTGAGGAGAGGGATGGATGCTTACGTGAATTAAATGTGATATATTGTGAAAAAATGATCTGTCTCGTAAAGCAGAGAATACGCAGTCAAAAAATAAGAACCTTAACGGGATGGGTTCATAAAAAAAAATGTTTTGAAAAGGTTTATACTTATCAGTTTCACTCTTACAGTTTTGATAAACACGTTTAGGCTAAGTTTCTCCTATTGTCTAAACGGACTAAACAGGTTAAACCCATAAAAACATTGATTTCAAACAGGTCATTCTCATCACATACATCATTACAACCCTAAAGCATTTATTACTTCTCATTTGGCCCTTAAAATTTTTATAATTTGATGTTTCTAACTGTTTGATAATTTGGTAAGTTGGTTGAATTTTTTCCACGAAAAAACACAGCACTGCACAAGAACCTTTTTATGTCCCTTGGCACTTCGAATTCAAAATGCCATGACCTGCCTTGCCTGCAGAAGTGCACAAAGAATGCGATCCAATTGTCTCTTGTTCCCCATTTAAAATCTGTCTTTTGATCTTTCTCAAAATCAACCAAAAATCGAACGTAATAATATAACTTAAAATCTCATCCCATCCTTTCTTTTCTTTTCTTATTTCCAGTGAAATTAGCATTGTTTGTTATAGTTAGTGAAGTCTGAACCTACTGTCAAATTGCACGAGAGTATATGGCGTCCACCACTTGGCTAACACTCCGACCACAAAAGCTCGTACTTTCAATTTTAGATTGTAGCATTTACTAGTGAATTAAATGCATTTTTTTAAATCCGACCAACATGATATGTACAATTTGAAAGAATAATGCAAACTTGCAAAGCAATCAATACATAAACAAAGAGACCAAAACAACACACGATCATATTCTTCATCCAAACAGATCTTTGCATCCTGACATATATAAACCCCATGGGCGAGGATGCACAAAATCAGGACATGAACAACAAATATAGTACAAAACATAGATGGTGTCTGGCAGGTTCGAATTTGGGCAGGTTTAAGCCACAATCAATCTCAAAGCCACCATCAAT
>BPLS01029000.1:0-10889 GCA_019656275.1 Rhododendron kiyosumense | reverse complement strand
ATGGACTTCGTCACTGGATTACCAAGATCTGCCAAGTCCAATACTGCTATCTGGGTGATTGTGGACCGACTCACTAAGTCTTCACACTTTCTACCTGTCAAGATGACAGAAAACGTGGAGCAACTAAGCATGTTGTACATTCGAGAAATCGTACGCCTTCATGGAGTACCGATCTCGATAGTGTCTGACCGAGACCCACGTTTTGTGTCACACTTTTGGAAAGGATTGCAGAAAGCAATGGGAACTGACGTAAGGCTTAGCACAGCCTTTCACCCTCAAACAGATGGACAAACGGAGAGGACTATTCAAACTCTGGAGGATATGTTAAGAGCTTGCGCTTTGGATTTCTCTGGGAGCTGGGAGCAGCATTTGCCATTGGTGGAGTTCGCCTACAACAACAGCTATCAAGCAAGCATCGGAATGGCACCATATGAAGCTTTATATGGACGACCCTGTCGATCGCCAGTTTGCTGGACAGATGCTGGAGAAGCAGGATTGATCGGACCCGACATTGTGCGAGATACAACGGAGAAGGTCAAGACCATCAGACAAAGGATCCAGACTGCTCAAAGCCGACAGAAGAGTTACGCGGATAAAAGAAGCCGACCCTTGTCTTTTGCCGTGGGAGATCATGTGTTCCTAAAGATCAGACCCAAGAAAGGAGTCATCAGATTTAGAAAGAAAGGAAAATTGTCCCCGCGCTATATTGGACCATTCGACATCGTGGAGAAGATCGGAAAGGTTGCTTATCGCTTAGCATTACCACCCCAGCTAGACCGAGTGCATAACGTGTTTCATGTGTCCATGCTTCGCAAGTATTTGGCGTTGCCCACTCACGTTATCAACTGGGAGGACATCTCTATTGAGGAAGATGCAACATATGAAGAAGAGCCGATCGAAATTCAAGACCGAAGCGAGAAGACTATCCGTAACAAGACGATCAAGCTAGTCCGAGTTCTATGGAAGCATCGTGGAGCTGGAGAGACTACTTGGGAAAGGGAAGAAACCATGAAGATGAAATACCCTCACCTATTTGAGTCCTAGCGTACACCTAATTTCGAGGACGAAATTGTTTAAGGGGGATAGGTTGTAATAACTCTGAATTTTATGAAATAAAAAGTTATTTTATTTATTCGAGTTATTTATTTTAATTGCTGAAATTGCGTAAATTCTTATATTTTGCTATAATTGCACTTTGGTCCCTGAAGTTTCAATTCTTTCGCTTTAGTCTTACTTAGCAAGCCTAGTTAGCATCTAACTACCTTGTTGGAGTAACTAAACCGAAAAGTTCCCTAGACTTGGCAAAATGACCGTTTTGCCCCTCGTTGGAACTTTTGAACCTTTTGGACCTTAGACTTTATATTTTTATATTTATTTTCTTTTAATCAATTTGGATTATTTCTTTGACCATTGGACAATAATGGTTAGGGGGATTATTATCCATTGGGTAATAGAATCCCAATTGTTTATTTTAAAAAAGAGCAAAATTACTTTATAGTACTTTAAATTACTATATTATTTTCTTTGGCCTAATAACTATTGTCCATTGGATAATAGATGTTAGGGGGAGTTTTAACCATTGGATAATGGGGTTAATCTTCCTAAGTGCCATTAGACCATTTAATTAATTACTTTCCTTAATTTGGGGAAAATACTATTTACTTTATTCAAAAAGTAAATAGTGACCAAAGTACCCTTTAATTATATTTTAATGGGGTTTTTACTACTTTTATATATACATATATATGTGTATATATGTATTGTACATAGGAGGAGTATTATAATGCCTATTGTACCCTAGTATTTATTAGTTGGTGGGAGTAAATCTTAGACTTTATTTGCCTTGGATATTCAAAGTACCAAAGAACCTTTGTTTATTGGGATTTTTCTTACATTGTATGACACATATACTTGCATATATATATATATATAACCTTGCAAAGAGGAGAGAGAGAGAGAGAGAGAGAAGCCGAGAGAGAGAGAGAGAGAGAGAAGCCGAGAGAGAGAGAAGGGAGAGAGGAGAGAGAGGAAGGAGAGAGAAATGGAAGATTTGATGTTGGACTTGGTGATTTTTGACATGTACTTCAAATCCAAGCAAAATTTACTTCTTTCAATTCAAATCCTTACACTTTGTACTCCCATATATTCACCTAGCAAGCTTCCTAACCCTTGGATGGTGTACAACTCTCATCTCAACCCTCCAATTGGATGCAAATCTTTCCAAGGTACACCATAGCCTTACAAGCTAGGATTTCTCTTTGATTTTCCTTGGATATTTCCATTTTAATTGGAATTTTCCTAACCTTTGGATTGTGTACCAATCTCATCTCATCCTTTCATCTTGATTCAAGAATCCAACTTAGTACTAACTAGCCATGCAAGCCTAGGATATTCTTCCTTGATTCATGCTTCAAAGTTAGATTTGTTTTAATTTAAAATTGGGGAAGAAGAGAGAGAGAGGGGGGCCGGCCTTGGAGGAGAGAGAGGGAACCCTTGGCCTATAAATAGAGAGCCATTCTCACTTGAAATCTCACACCTCAAACAATTGCTCCTCCTTCTCTCTAGAAATTCCAATTTCTTAGTCTTTTGTTCAAAGTTTCCTTTGTGTGAGTGAGTTCTTGAGTGAAACCCCCGAGCCACTTCCTAAACCACCCGACGGCTCCCAAAGTAGAGTAGTAGTAGTTAGTTAGTGTGTTTCTAGGGAAAGTTTCCAAAACTTTTCCCTTTCGAAGCAAACGGAGGCCGTTACGCTGCCGAAATCACCCCGACGTCCAAGTCACCGCCAAGAAGAACGGTAGTTCATCCTAACCCTTTTTGTAGTCATTCCTATCTATCTAGTAGTGAATTCTATCTAATTTGTAGTAATCTTGACAAATTTTCAAAAGCTTCCTTTGATTTGCAAAGAAATTGAAATCTTACTTTAAAAGTGACTTGTTTGTTGTTTGAAAAGTAGAAATACTTGTTTGTGTTATTTTTTTTGGTATCAAAGCATGCTAAGTGGTTTAAATGTTCTTACTTTACCATTTCGAAGTTGGAGAAATGCTTATTGTTGTAAAAGTCTCACACGCGGAAGTCTCACATGACAAACGTGACACGAAAAACAAGAAAGTAGACATATGGCACCTAGGGTGTGTTTTTAAAAGGTTGTTGTGTTTTCCCGGTTGGAAAATATCTTCGAAACTACGTAATGACTGTTTTAAGAGTATTACGTATGTGTGTGTGTGTGCCAATGGGAACCCGGTGCGGCGGAACCATTGTGAGGATACTCGAGAATCCGGAACGGCGGAATCGAGGTTGGGTGTGTTGTCTTGGTTATCCGCGGTACGGAGCCAATGATATGTGTGCCAATGGGAACCCGGTGCGGCGGAACCATTGTGAGGATACTCGAGAACCCGGAACGGCGGAATCGAGGTTGGGTGAGTTAAAAGGTGTTTTTGGTAAAGTGTAGAAATGAAAAGGTTAACGATGAGTCAAACGCCAACGGTAGTTACAAGCGATGGTCAAACATGTTAGCTTATTGTCTTTTATCCCTGCGTGTATACTTATCATGTGGAAATCGATGTTAGTATGGTAGGATTTACTATTGAGCTTTCGTAGCTCATGGTGTTGCCTTTGTGGTGACCCTGGCATATTATATGGGTGGCGACGCCGATATAATATGTCAGATTTGATAGATGAACAGGGCGACCTTTTCACCTTGGAGGCGTACGGAGCCGAGGAGCTCGCTAGGCTGGAGGAGCAAGAGGAGCCGTAGACTAGGATTTCCTAGTTTTCTTTTGTTGTCTTTTGAACTTGAAATGACTCCTATGTGAGCCGTTTGTAATAATGAGCAGTGACTCAGTATTTTTGTAATAAATTTCCTTAATTAACGTACCTAATTTTAGGGGCGTTACAGCTTGGTATCAGAGCTTTAGGTTCAAAACTTCGGCCATGGGTAGAATGGGTAGAACCATGTAGAACCTTAAGCTAGTTTTGCCCGTTGCACGAATGTGACTTGAGTTTAAGTTTACCGTCCCTAATTGGGTGGAATTCTGTCAAAACAATCTTCGGATTGAAGCAAGGCGCGGAAATTGGCAGTACCGCCGAGCTGGGAATTCCCGAACAATTGGATGATGACTTAAATCAAGGATCGAATGTGGAACGTAGAAAATCTGAAAAGTTTTCCTTATAAACTATGTATTTTCGAAACGTTACTAACGAAGTTTTCATATAGATGGATACCCCAACCAGCCTGTCGCTCGAGGATCATGTCTTGGAGAGGCTATCAGCCCAGTGCTTAGGAGACCCCAACTTCATTGCCGACATGCGTGCGGAGCAGCGTGACTTCATTAGAGTTCAAAAGAATACCCCGATTCCCGTCGAGCAAGACCCTTGGTTTCCCCACATGTTTCCCCTCCTAAGCTCATTCTATGAGTACTTTGGTTTCCTACTCATTATGCCACCTACCGAGAACGAGGAAGGAAGGACTGTTGACAACGAAGCCGCCGTGGAAGGAAATCCCGCAACTTGAGGAATCTCGAAGATCGAGGAAGACAAGGATGAGCACCCTAAATAAATTTCCCTAGCCTTTGTATAGGATGTTTTAGGAATTTCCCTAAGATAAGTTGTATTTCCAAAGTTATGTTATGAATAAAACAGTGTTGTTATGCCTTGTTCATAAGTCTAATAGTTAATTTTCCTTATTGTAGATGGATCCCCTAAGCCCTTATCAAGTCAACCTACTAGCCGAATCTCATCGACTTGCAAGCACTGTGAGGTCCATGACACATCAACTCGTGGAGGATCCCTATTTCTCGCTCGCCTTTCCTTATACCAACGATTTTTACCAAGAGCATGGCGCCCTTGTCCGTCCCCTCAATGAGGAAGAAGAAGACATGGTTGATGCCGTACCTGTCATCGTGCAACTCGTACCTCCCGACAATGTGCACCTTCCGATGGAGCCAATCAATGCCGAACCTATCAATGCCGTGCCAATAATGGTAGCACCTCCCAACAACATGGAAGAGGAAGAGGAAGACCCCGAGGAAGACGATCCCGAGGAATTCAATGACCCGCCACTCAATGCAGCCGATTGGGAGCACTTGATGAACTTGCCCAACCCCGACTTGCCATCGGACGACGACGATTCCGAGGACGAAGACCCCGAGGAGTTTGGAGGACCAATGGGATTGGATTCCGATGATGAGGAAGACTTTGACTTTGGAGCACTACCACCTGCTGTAGTTACGCCCGACTACATGGACATAACTACCGACTCCGGAGACGTGCCACCACCACCTTTCGAGGATGATATTGGAGTTTGTAGGATTGCGTTCCCTCACCTTTTCTAGACTAGCTAGCAAGCCTAGCAAGTATTAGAACCTTTTGTTGTAAGCGGATTGGGATAGGATCTTATGTATGTAGTATGGTAGCTTTAACTTGTAAGCCGTTATGATGTAATTGCTGTTTAAGTAATATAAGCTTATGTTTTATCTATTGTGATCTTTGTTGTGTTGCTTACTTATGCACGATTTCCGCCTTCCACTGTTAAGTCTAATATATAACTTTCCTTATTGTAGATATGGATAGCTATTACTCTGTCGAGTACACCGTGGCTCACCTCCTGTACTACAAGGCCCTACTTGCACCCGAGAGTCTCACACCGGTACCTCACCTAGGGATTCGTGACCCCGAGACCGACGAGCAGCTCTTCGAGATAGTTGTGTTCTCATCTGTCACCACCGAGGACATCGATCCTCAGGACCCGCACCTTCGAGAGCATGTGGAGAAGATTCGTAGTGATGGAGAGCGTTGGCTCGAGAGGAGGGAGAAGGAGTGGAAGATGCAACTAAGAGAGTTCTTTGGTGTCGTTCCACCGAGTTAGTGGAGTAGGAGTGCTAGTAGAATAAGGTTCCGAAAGCTTGAGTTGCCTTTCAAGCACTTATGCTAGAAGAACCAAGTAGTATGATGTGTAGGATTACCGTAGCTTGTAGTAGGAAGTTGTTGAGTATGTCATTTTATAGTAGAACTCGATGCATTGTACTTGTAACTTTCTGCTATCTATGAAAAGTATGTTGTTTTAAGAATATTGTTGCATACTATCCTAATTGATTGTTTCTCATTTTGAGTAAAGAAAGTAGTTTAGTTGAAAACTAAACCTCCCCTTTTCAATTTTCGCTCGTAGATGGTGAACCGACGCAGTGGACTAGGGTATGAGGCCGGTGATTCTTCTAACCCTAACCCCAACCCTAACCTCGCTCAAGTCATGCAAGCACTTATGACTGCTTTAAACGCCGCTCGTCAAAACCCAAACCCTAATGAAGGACCAATGACTAGAACCCGTGCGATGAACGAGTTCTGCAAGCGCCGACCTCCGACCTTTAACGGTGACACCAACCCGACCGTGGCTGAAGCATGGCTTAAGGAAGTCAAGGTGATCATGGACACCTTGGAGATCACTCGTGATGGAGACCGTGTGGCCTTAGCCACATACCAGCTGAAAGGAGAAGCCCGCTATTGGTGGGAGCTGATGGAGGCAACGCATGACGTAGCTGCCATGACGTTTGCTCAGTTCGAGGCGCTATTCCTTGACAAGTACTTCCCTACGCCTATTCGCTTGGCTAAGGAACAAGAGTTCAATAATCTGAAGCAAGGAACGATGACCGTGACTCAGTACGCGGCCAAGTTCGAGGAGCTGTCCCGCTATGCCCCGGATGCAGTTGCAACCGAGGACAAGAAAGCGAGGAGATTCGAATGGGGGCTAACGACAGCTAGAAGAGCTGTGGTTGCTCAAGCTTTCCCCACCTACTCTGGTGTGGTGCAATGCGCTCTTCGCTTGGAAAGTGAGGAGAATGATTTCAAGACTCGCTGGAGGAAGGCAACCGGCAATGTTGGCGGACCTATCCGAACTCAGACCTCCAACAGCAGCAACCGTGGACCCTACCCTGCCAAGAACTTTGCTATGGGGCAAAGCAATCAGAATTGGAAGAACACTGCGCCAAATCGTGGTGACTCGCAGAGGGTTGGCCTAAGCAAGGCATTTGTGCAGTGCTTCAACTGCCAAGCCATGGGTCACTACAAGCGCGAGTGTCCCCAGCCTCAGAAGGAGAAAGGTGGAAACTTCGGAAACCAGAAGACTCAGCAGCCCGGGCAGGCCAGCTTTGTGAAGCAAAACCCTGGAGGTTCAGCCCAGCAGCAGAGCGGGCAGAACAAGGGGAAGCAGCCCATGGGAGCTCAGCAAGGCGCTGGAGGGCGTATCTTTGCACTGCAAACCGAGGAACAAGAGCCGGATCCATCTGTGATCCAAGGTACGCTACTGCTTTATAGTACTTGCGTGCAAGCTTTGTTTGACTCTGGTGCATCGCATTCATTTATTTCTACTGCCTGCGTAACTGCTCTAGCATTAGAAACAGAACCCCTAAGTAAGAGTACAAGGGTAATATCGCCATTGGGGGGAAGTATAGCTGTTAGTCTAGTGTGTAGAGGGTGCGAGATAGAAGTAGCGAATCTTCGTCTTACCTGCGACCTCCGAGTAATCAATATGGCAGACTTCGACGTTATCCTTGGAATGGATTGGCTATCAGCTCATCGAGCAGTCGTCGATTGTCACCAGAAGACTGTGACGGCTTACACCCCAGAAGGGACTCGTTTCCGTTTTAAGGGGGATAGAGAAACGACGAGTTCGATGACGAGAAGGTCTAGGTGGCAGAATCAACTATTTGGATGGCTAGCCAGTCTCCAAATGGAAGAAACCGATAGGATGGAACTAGGATTGCCACACATCGTTTGCGAGTACGCCGATGTTTTCCCAGAAGAACTTCCTGGTTTACCACCTCCGAGGGAGATAGATTTCTCCATAGAATTGCAGCCTGGAACCGCTCCAATTTCCATGGCCCCGTACCGAATGGCCCCTGCCGAATTGAGGGAGCTCAAGACTCAGTTGCAAGAGCTGCTGGACAAAGGATTCATTAGGCCCAGCACATCGCCTTGGGGAGCACCAGCTTTGTTCGTGAAAAAGAAGGAAGGAACGCTTCGGCTATGCATCGATTATAGGAAGCTGAACCAAGTCACGATCAAGAACCGTTATCCTTTGCCCAGGATCGATGACCTGTTTGATCAATTAAGGGGAGCAACGTGCTTTTCCAAAATCGATCTCCGATCAGGCTATCATCAGTTAAGGATTCGGGATGAGGACATCATCAAGACGGCTTTTCGAACTAGATATGGTCACTACGAGTTTGTAGTAATGCCGTTTGGACTGACCAATGCTCCAGCAGTATTCATGTGTCTCATGAACAAAATCTTTCAACCCTACTTAGACAAGTTTGTAGTGGTGTTCATTGACGACATCTTGATTTACTCTGCCAGCAAGGAAGAACACGAAGAACATCTGAGGATGGCACTACAAATACTCCGAGATAACCAACTTTACACTAAGGTCAGTAAATGCGAATTTTGGCTTGAAGTGGTTAAGTTCTTGGGGCATGTAGTATCTAAGGATGGAATTGCTGTGGACGAAAGCAAGGTCGAAGCAGTGTTGAAATGGAAACAGCCGACCTCTGTGTTTGAGATCAGAAGTTTTCTAGGATTGGCTGGTTACTACCGAAGATTCATACCAGACTTCTCAATCTTAGCTAAGCCAATGACCAGGCTAACTCAGAAAGGAGTGAAGCTAGATTGGAGTGAAGCCTGTGAGAAATCTTTCCAAGAGCTGAAGAAGAGATTGACCAGCGCGCCGATTCTCATCATTCCCGAGCGTGGTATCGATTACACTGTCTACTGTGATGCGTCAAGAGATGGCTTAGGATGTGTGCTGATGCAGAATGGAAAGGTCGTAGCTTACGGATCTCGACAACTCCGACCGCACGAGAAGAATTACCCCACCCATGACGTGGCGTTACTATCTGTGGGGAGAACAATTCGAAGTTTTTACCGACCACAAGAGTCTCAAGTATCTGTTCACTCAGAAGGAGTTGAATTTGAGACAGCGCCGATGGATGGAGTATTTGGAGGACTACAAGTTTACCGTGCAGTATCATCCCGGCAAGGCTAACGTGGTAGCTGACGCTCTTAGCCGAAAGGAAAGAGCACAGAAAGTCAAAACTGCCATCAAGGAATGGGAGATGGTTGATACTCTCAACGAGTTCAACTTGCGGCCGTCATCAGAAAATGGAAACGTTCGATTGTATGCCCTAATTGCGGAGCCAGCACTTCATCAGGAAGTATTGTTAGCCCAAACCTTCGAGCAAACTTGTGAATTCGTCCGGCATCGAATCCGAGAAGGAAAGGCGGTGCCAGGATGGACAATCGAGGAGAATAACAGTCTGAAATTCAAAGGAAAGGTATTCGTACCTAATGTTGGAACCCTTCGTGAAAGCGTACTTCGAGAAGCTCATCATTCGAACTTTGCAGTTCACCCTGGTGGTACAAAGATGTATCATGACCTGCGAAGAACGTACTGGTGGGAAGGAATGAAGAAAGATGTTGCGCGATTTGTGTCTACCTGTTTGGTATGTCAACAAGTCAAGGCCGAGCATCAGAAACCTGGAGGAGACCTTCAACCTTTGCCAATACCGACGTGGAAGTGGGAGCATATCTCGATGGACTTCGTCACTGGATTGCCAAGATCTGCCAGGTCCAATACTGCTATCTGGGTGATTGTGGATAGACTCACCAAGTCTTCACACTTTCTACTTGTCAAGATGACGGAAAACGTGGAACAACTAAGCATGTTGTACATTCGCGAAATCGTACGCCTTCATGGAGTACCGATCTCGATAGTGTCTGATAGAGACCCACGTTTTGTGTCACACTTTTGGAAAGGATTGCAAAAAGCAATGGGAACTGACGTGAGGCTTAGCACAGCCTTTCACCCTCAAACAGATGGACAAACGGAGAGGACTATTCAAACTCTGGAGGATATGTTGAGGGCTTGCGCTTTGGATTTCTCTGGGAGCTGGGAGCAGCACTTGCCATTGGTGGAGTTCGCCTACAACAACAGCTATCAAGCAAGCATCGGAATGACACCATATGAAGCTCTATACGGACGACCCTGTCGATCGCCAGTCTGCTGGACGGATGCTGGAGAAACAGGATTGATCGGGCCCGACATTGTGCGAGATACAACAGAGAAGGTCAAGACCATC
This sequence comes from Rhododendron kiyosumense, assembly GCA_019656275.1. Classification (NCBI taxonomy): domain Eukaryota; kingdom Viridiplantae; phylum Streptophyta; class Magnoliopsida; order Ericales; family Ericaceae; genus Rhododendron; species Rhododendron kiyosumense. The sequence continues at coordinate 765 of BPLS01029000.1, read as the reverse complement.
AGACAAAGGATCCAGACTGCTCAAAGCCGACAGAAGAGTTACGCGGATAAAAGGAGCCGACCCTTGTCTTTTGCCGTGGGAGATCATGTGTTCCTAAGGATCAGACCAAAGAAAGGAGTCATCAGATTTGGAAAGAAAGGAAAATTGTCCCCGCGCTACATTGGACCGTTCGACATCGTGGAGAAGATTGGGAAAGTTGCTTATCGCTTGGCACTACCACCCCAGCTGGATCGAGTGCATAACGTGTTTCATGTGTCCATGCTTCGCAAATATCTAGCGTTGCCCACTCATGTTATCAACTGGGAGGATATCTCTATCGAGGAGGATGCAACGTACGAGGAAGAGCCGATCGAAATTCAAGACCGAAGCGAGAAGACTATCCGTAACAAGACGATCAAGTTAGTCCGAGTCCTATGGAAGCATCGTGGAGCTGGAGAGACTACTTGGGAAAGAGAGGAAACCATGAGAATGAAATACCCTCACCTGTTTGAATCCTAGCGTGCACCTAATTTCGAGGACGAAATTTTTTAAGGGGGATAGGTTGTAATAACTCTGAATTTTATGGAATAAAAAGTTATTTTTATTATTCGAGTTATTTATTTTAATCGCTTGAATTACGTTAATTCTCGAATTTTGCCATAATTGCACTTTGGTCCCTCAAGTTTCAATTCTTTCGCTTTAGTCCTACTTAGCAAGCCTAGTTAGCATCTAACTATCCGATTAGAGTAACTAAACCGAAAAGTTCCCTAGTCTTGGCAAAATGAC
>BPLS01028992.1:0-11956 GCA_019656275.1 Rhododendron kiyosumense | reverse complement strand
GCATTTGTCATGATTAAGACCTCAAGGGACGGGTCAGGGTCGTGACAGATGGATTGGCTATCGGCTCATCGCAGTTGTAGATTGTCACCAGAAGACTGTGACGGCTTACACCCCAGAAGGGACTCGTTTCCGTTTTAAGGGGGATAGAGAAACAATGAGTTCGATGACGAAGAGATCTAGGTGGCAGAATCAACTGTTTGGATGGCTAGCCAGTCTCCAAATAGAAGAAACCGACAGGATGGAACTGGGATTGCCACACATCGTTTGCGAGTACGCCGATGTCTTCCCAAAAGAACTTCCTGGTTTACCACCTCAAAGGGAGATAGATTTCTCCATAGAACTTCAACCAGGGACCGCCCCAATTTCATGGCCCCGTACCAAATGGCCCCTGCCAAATTGAAGGAGCTCAAGACGCAATTGCAAGAGCTGCTGGACAAGGGATTTATCAGACCGAGCACATCACCTTGGGGAGCACCAGCCCTATTCGTGAAGAAGAAGGAAGGAACGCTTCGGCTATGTATTGACTATAGAAAGCTGAACCAAGTCACAATCAAGAACCGATATCCGTTGCCTAGGATCGATGACCTGTTTGATCAATTGAGAGGAGCAACTTGCTTTTCCAAAATCGATCTCCGATCAGGCTATCACCAGTTAAGGATTCGGGATGAGGATATTGCCAAGACAGCTTTTTGCACTAGATATGACCACTACGAGTTTGTAATAATGCCGTTTGGACTGACTAATGCACCAGCAGTATTCATGTGTCTCATGAACAAGATCTTTCAACCCTACTTAGATAAGTTTGTAGTGGTGTTCATTGATGACATCTTAATTTTGTAACGACCCTGATTTTTGGTCGTTAAAAATTTCGTTAAATATTTGAATTTTATTTGAATTTCCTTAATTTCCTTGTGATTTGTCAAAATTACATTTTTGCCCCTTGAAAAATTATTTCTTGACGCTTTAGTCCGCTTAGCATGCCTAACTAGTTTTTAACCATCCGGTTGGAGAAACTAAGCTAGGAAGTTACCTAGTTACTTTTATCTAACCGCAAAATGACCGTTTTGCCCCCCCTTGAACCTTTTGAACTTTTTGAACCCTAGACTTGAAATTTTAATATTTATTTTCTTTTAATCAAATTGGTTTATTTCTTTGTCCTTTGGACAATAATGGTTAGGGAGACTATTATCCATTGGATAATAGAAACCCCAATTGTTTATATTAAAAGTATACTTGATTAAAGTACTATGAATAGTAAAAAGCAACTTTTTGATTACTTTAAAGTACCTTTTTGGATTACTTTAATGTTTAATCTCCCTAGCAACTATTATCCATTGGATAATAAAGGTTAGGGTGGTTATTACCCATTGGGTAATAGGTTGTTCTTCCACCCAAGTACATGGGTTAATTAATTTAATCATTTCCTTTAACCCCATGTGGGGTAAGTACTATTTGTTTAAAGGCTTGAAATTTCATTAGTACTCTTTTTATTATTTAAAATTGAGATTTTGATCTTCCTAAAATCACATGAGTACATGTGTATATATTATACTAGTACTTGGTGATTTTTATTGATTAGTTTAATGGGGAAAATCTTGCCCTTTTAAATCTCCCTTGATCTCTAGTACAAATTTTCTTTTGTTTATTGTTTTCTTGAACCTTGCATGCATATACATATATATACCATGTGAGAGCAAGAGAGGAGAGAGGGGAGAGAGAGAGAATTCGGCTAGAGAGAGAGAGAGAGAGAGAGGCCGGAGAGAGAGAGAGAGAGGAGAGAGAGAGCCGAATGGGAGAGAGGGAGAGAGAGAGAGGAAGGAGGGAAGAAAGGAGGAAGAAGATTTGATGTATATCTTGACCTTGATTTTATTGTACTTCAAATCCATGCATATATCTTCCTTCCTAACTAAGGAAACCACCTCCATTGTACTCTTGTATACACCTTGCAAATTTTAGACCCTTGGATCTTGTACCAATCTCTTTCTTGCCCACCAAGGATCAATCCTAGCCATCCAATTGATCCAAGATCAATTCTTGGTACAAACCTAGCCATGCAAACCTAGGATTTTCCTTGATTTGTGCTTAAAAGTTGGATTTGATTTGATATACTTCTTGGACACCTTGCAACTTCTTAACCCTTTGATCATGTACCATTATCATCTTAACCCTCCAATTGATCCAAAAATATCACCAAGGTACAAAAATAGCCTTACAAGTCTAGGATTAGTTTTGATCTTTCAAGATTCATTGCCAAGTGTCAAGGTGGGACTTAGAGAGAGAGAGAGAAGAGGGCCAAGCTCTTGCCTATAAATAGAAGGCCATTCCAAGCCTTTCAAAGCACACCTCAAAGCATTTGCTCTTCCTTCTCTCTAGAAAACCATTTCCAGTTTCTGGGCAGCCTACTGCCCGTCCGAAAATCCCCAGTTTTCTCCTGTTTAGAGTAGTTTTTAGGATCAACTTCCTTCTGGAAAGTTGTAGAGAACTTCGAAACCTTGAAGTTAGGCTCAAGAATCACCCCAATCGGTTAAGAAATGACCAAGATATTGCCATCCGAAGTTCAGTAAAATTTCTGGATTTTCAATTCTGGACAGCTCACTGTCCCTTCTTTCATCCCCATTTTTCTCCTACCTAGGTTCGTTTCTAGGATTAACTTCCTTCTCGAGAGTTGTAGAGGGTTTAGAGAGCTTTGTTCTAGACCCAAGAACGAATCTATTCGGCCAAAGATTGACCGAGTTACTGCCGTCCGAAGATCGGTCCAGATTCGGAACTTTCACCGCCCGTAGGATTTTCCAACGTGCTTATTCGGCCCCGACTAGTTTCGGATCAAGGTAGATTAATCTCTACACATTCTCCCTAGTATAACTTTTGTTATTTTTGTTTATGATAAGGTTATCTATTGCTATCGATGAAAATATTCCAAAGATGTTCTTTTGAATTAATGAAAAGGATGGGGAGTATGTTGAACTCATCAATTTATGTTTTGAGCATGCTAAATGATTAGATGATCTTGCTAGTTTGATTTCAAAGTTATGAAGCATGATTTGTGATTTCGTATGTGGAGAGTCTTACCGCGGAAGTCTTGCATGTTAACGAGATACGAGAATCGAGGAAGTAGAAACATGGCATCTAGGGTTTGATAACAAAGAAGTACTTTGGAAACCACATAATGACCATTTCGAGGGTATTATGTGAATGGTGTGTGTGTGTGTGTGTGTTCCAATGGGAATCCGGTATAGCGGAACCATTGTGAGGTTGTGTGTGTTCCCATGGGATCCCGGACCGGCGGAACCATGGTGAGGTATAGCTTGGTTATCCGTGGAGAGGAGCCAATGCAATGTGTGCCAATGGGAACCCGGTGCGGCGGAACCATTGTGAGGATACTCGGGAACCCGGAACGGCGGAACCGAGGTTGGGTGAGTATGGCTTGGTTATCCGCGGTACGGAGCCAATGCTAAAGATTTTGAAAGGCTTGGTTATCCGCGGTACGGAGCCAATGTCAAATGATTTCGAAAAACGGTTTTGTAAATGGAAAATGATTGACACGGTCTACGATGAGTCGCGTAGGAGAAACACGGTAAAACTTGGACACCAATGAGAATGTGGATGTACTATTGTTATTAGTTTGATTTCTATGATCATCTGTTTGTAAGTTATGGGTTAGCGGGTATGGGGTTACTCTATTGAGCTTTCGTAGCTCACGGTGTTGCCTTTTTGGTGACCCTGGCATATTATATTGGTGGCGACGCCGGTATAATGTGTCAGATCTCTTAGATGAACAGGGCGAGATGTATACCTTGGAGGCCTTCGAAGCTGAGGAGCTTGCCAGGAGGGAGAAGCCAGTGGAGCAGTAGTTAGGAGCCTAGTTTCTCCTTTGTTGAATACTTGTACCCCTTTGAAGTATTTATAATGTAATAAACTCTCCTTATTATGTAATAAATGCTTCTTTAACGTACCCTAAAATTCGGGGCGTTACAAATTTACTCTGCCAGCAAGGAGGAGCACGAAGAATATCTTCGGATGGCACTACAAGTACTCCGAGATAACCAACTCTATGCCAAGGCCAGTAAATGCAAGTTTTGGCTTGAAGTGGTTAAGTTCTTGGGGCACGTAGTATCCAAGGATGGGATCGCTGTGGACGAAAGCAAGGTCGAAGCAGTGCTGAAGTGGAAATAGCCGACCTCTATGTTCGAAATCAGGAGTTTCCTTGGATTGGTTGGGTATTACCGAAGATTCATACTGAATTTCTCAATCTTAGCCAAACCAATGACCAGGCTAACTCAGAAAGGAGTGAAGCTGGATTGGAATGAAGCCTGTGAGAAATCTTTCCAAGAGTTGAAGAAGAGACTGACCAGCGCACCGATTCTCATCATTCCTGAACGAGGTGTAGATTATACGGTCTACTGTGACACTTCAAGAGATGGCTTAGGATGTGTGCTGTTGCAGAATGGAAAGGTCGTAGCCTATGGATCTCGACAACTCTGACCGCACGAGAAGAACTACCCCACCCACGACTTAGAATTGGCTGCAGTAGTATTCGCTCTCAAGTCTTGGCGTTACTATCTGTGGGGAGAACAATTCTTAGTTTTTACCGACCACAAGAGTCTTAAGTATCTTTTCACTCAGAAGGAGTTGAACTTGAGGCAGCGTCGATGGATGGAGTACTTGGAGGACAATAAGTTTACATTGCAGTACCACCCCCGGCAAGGCCAACGTGGTAGCTGACGCTCTCAGTCGAAAGGAAATAGCACAGAAAGTCAAGACTGCCATTAAGGAATGGGAAATGGTAGACACTCTCAATGAGTTCAACTTGCAACCATCATCAGAAAACGGGAACGCTCGATTGTACGCTCTAATTGCGGAGCCAGCACTTCATCAGGAGATCTTACTAGCCCAAACCTTCGAGCAGAATTGTGAGTTCGTCCGGCATCGAATCCGAGAAGGAAAGGCAGTGCCAGGGTGGACTATCGAGGAGAATAACAGTCTGAGATTCAAAGGAAAGGTATTCGTGCCTAATGTTGGAACCCTTCGAGAAGACGTATTCCGAGAAGCTCACTATTCGAACTTCGCAGTTCACCCTGGCGGTACAAAGATGTATCATGATCTGCGAAGAATGTACTGGTGGGAAGGAATGAAGAAGGATGTAGCACGGTTCGTATCCACCTGCCTAGTGTGTCAACAAGTCAAGGCCGAGCATTAGAAACCTGGAGAAGACCTTCAACCCTTACTAATACCGACTTGGAAGTGGGAGCACATCTCAATGGATTTCGTCACTGGGTTACCAAGATCTGCCAAGTCAAATACCGCTATTTGGATGCTTGTGGACCGACTCACCAAATCTGCGCACTTTCTACCTGTCAAGATGACAGAAAACGTGGAGCAACTAAGCCTGTTGTACATTCGAGAAATCGTACGCCTCCATGGAGTACCGATCTCAATAGTATCTGACAGAGACCCACATTTTGTATCACACTTTTGGAAAGGTTTGCATAAAGCATTGGGAACGGACGTAAGGCTTAGCACGGCCTTCCACCCACAAACAGACGGACAAACGGAGAGGACTATTCAGACCCTGGAAGATATGCTGAGAGCCTGCGCCTTGAATTTCTCTGGAAATTGGGAGCAGCATTTACCGTTGGTGGAGTTCGCTTACAACAACAGTTATCAAGCAAGTATCGGGATGGCACCATACGAAGCTCTATACGGTCGACCCTGTCGATCGCTAGTCTGCTGGACAGATGCTGGAGAGATGGGATTGTTTGGACCTAACATAGTGCGGGATACCACGGAGAAGGTCAAGACCATCAGACAAAGGATCCAAGCTCAAAGCCGACAGAAGAGTTATGCGGACAAGAGAAGCCGACCGTTAACCTTTGCTGTAGGAGATCATGTATTCCTGAAGATCAAACCAAAGAAAGGAGTCATCAGATTTGGGAAGAAAGGAAAGTTGTCCCCGCACTACATCGGACCATTCGACATCGTGGAAAAGATTGGAAAAGTTGCATACCGCCTGGCACTGCCGCCCCAGCTGGACCGAGTGCATAACGTGTTTCACGTTTCCATGCTTCGCAAGTATCTCGCATTGCCCACTCATGTTCTCAACTGGAAAGATATCTCCATCGAGGAAGATGCGACCTATGAAGAGGAGCCCATAGAAATTCAAGATCGAAGTGAGAAGGTGATCCGAAACAAGACCATCAAGTTGGTTCGAGTTTTATGGAAACACTAAGGAGCCGGAGAGACTACATAACCATGAAGATGAATTACCCTCACCTGTTCGAGTCCAAGCATGCACCTAATTTCGAGGACGAAATTGTTTAAGGGGGATAGGTTGTAATAACTCTGAATTTCAATAAATGAAAAGTTATTTATTATTCGAGTTATTAATTTTAATTGCTTGAATTGCTTTAAAATTCCTGTAGTTTGTTATAATTACGCTTTAGCCCTTCAAATATCGTTTCTTGACTAAAGCCGTACTTAGCAAGTCTAGTTAGCTTCTAATCGACCAGTTAGAGAAAACAAACTAAGAAGTCACCTAGTTACTTTTCCTTAACCATAGATGGACCGTTTTGCCCCTCTTGAACCATGTGAACCTTTTAACCCTAGACTAAGAATTGATTATTCATTTTCTTTTAATTATTTTTTGGCTTTATTCTTCGTCCATTGGACGATAAAAGTTAAGGAAACCATTATCCATTGGATAATAGAAACCCCAATTCTTTATTATAAAAGTATACTTGGTTAAGTACTAATTATTTATAAAAAATAGAATTTTTAAATGCTTTAAAGACTTTTTGAATATTTTAGTATAAAATTTTTCCTAGTAACTATTGTCCATTGGACAATAAAAGCTAGGAGAATTATTATTCATGGGATAATATTTCATCTTTCAAACTAGTACATGGGATTATTAATTTAATCTTTTTCCTAATCCCCATGTGACAAACTACATATTATTTTAATATAAAAGTTACATAATTACTATTGTCCATTGGACAATAAAAGTTAGGGGATTCATTACCCAATAGTTAAAAATGTTAGTCTTTCATCTAAGTACATGAGTTGATTAGTTTAGTCTTTTTCTTAAACCCATGTGTGTAAGTACATAATATTTTATTATAGTACTTACTAGACTTAATGATCCTAGGATTCCCTTAGTACTCTTTATTTATTTAAAAATTGGGGTTTTGAACTACCTAAGGTACATGAGTACATAAGTATATTATATATTAGTACTTGAAAGACTAAAATACTACCTTAGTACACATGTGCCCAATTCTTTGTTTATTAAGAAAATCTTAGCCTTTTAGACTACTTTAGATCTTTTGTACAAAAGTATTTATATTTAAATTGTTGCTTGCTCATAATAGTACAAACATATATATGTATAGCTAGTATAAGAGAGAGAGAGAGAGAGAGAGAGAGAGAGAGAGAGAGAGGGAGAGAGGAGCCGAGAGAAGGGAGATAGAGAGAGTGAGCCGAGAGGGAGAGGAGAGAGAGAGGGGGAGAGAGAAAAAGGATTGGACTTGTACCTTGGCATTGAACTTCCAATGTACTTCAAATCCATGGGATTTTACTTTTCTAAGCAAAATCTTAACCCCATTGTCCTCTTTTGTACATTTTCCAAATTGTTTAACCCTAAGAATCTTGTACCAATCTCCTTTCAACCACAAAACCTTCCAAGATCAAATCATTGGTACAACCCTAGCCATGCAAGCCTACCTTTTAGCCTTTGATCTTCCATAAAAACTTGATTTTATGGAATAAAAATGTAACAACCCTGATTTTCGGTCGGTAAAAATTTCGTTAAATATTTGAATTTTATTTTTATTACTTGGATTTACCTTTAAATTTCTATAATTTGTCATAATTACGTTTTTGCCCTTCAAATTTGATTTCTTTGCGCTTTAGCCCACTTAGCAAGCCTAACTAGCTTTTGACCATCCGGTTGGAGTAATTGAACTAGGAAGTCACCTAGTTACCGCAATTGGACCATTTTGCCCCTCATTGAACCCTTTTGAACCTTTTGAACCCTTTACTAAGAATTTAATATTCTTTTTCTTTTAATTATTTTGGTTTTATTCTTTGTCCCTTGGACAATAAATGTTAGGGAAACTATTATCCATTGGATAATAGAACGCCAATTGATTATATTAATGTATTCTTGGTTAAAGTACTAGTCTTTATAAAAAAATTAACTTTTTAAATGCTTTAAGGGACACCTTTTTGATTATTTTAGTATATAATCTCTCTAGCAACTATTATCCATTGGATAATAAAAGTTAGGGTGGTTATTATCCATTGGGTAAAAGAGTTAGTCTTCCAACCAAGTACATGGGTTATCAATTTAGTATTTTCTTTTAACCCCATGTGCCAAATTACCCATTATTTTAATATAAAAGTACTTAGTACCAAGATTCCCAAAGTACCCTTTATTATTTTTTTATGGGGTTTTGAACTACCTAGATACATTAGTACATTATTTGGTTAAAGTATTTCCTTAAGTACCATGTGTTTAATTCATTAGTTATTGAGTAAATCTTAGCCTTTTAGTCTATTTTGATCTTTTGTACAAAAGTACCTATTACTTTATTATTCTTGTACATTGTATGCATATATATATATATATATGTGTGTGTGTGTGTGTGTATGTCTACTTGAGAGAGAGAGAGAGAGGGGAGAGAGAGGCCGTTATAGAGAGAGCCGAGTGGAGGGGAGAGAGGAAGCTGAGAGAGGGGAGAGGAGAGAGAGGAAGCCGAGAGAGGGGAGAGGAGAGAGAGGGCCGAATGGGGAGAGAAGGAGAGGGAGAGATTTGATTGGTACTTGGCTTGATCTTCTAAGGTACTTCAAAATCCTTGGATGGTTATTCTTCCTAGCTAAGAAACCACATCCATTGTCCTCTATTGTCCTTCTACCAATTGTTTAATCTTGTTCACACCTTTTTTTCAAGAATCAAATCCAAGTACTAGACCTAGCCATGCAAACCTAGGATCTTGGCCTTGATCTTCCATGTGAACACGACTTTATGGAATAAAAAAATTGAGATGTAGAGAGAGAGAGGGGGGCCAGCCATTAAGAGGAGAGGGGGGAGCTTTGCCTATAAATAGAGAGCCATTCTATGCTTTAAACTCACACCCCAAGCAATTTGCTCTTCCTTCTCTCTAAAAAAAAATTCAAGTGTTCTTAGTTCAAGTTCTAAGTTTTCTTGAGTTCTTGAGAAGTTCTTGAGCAATACGACCAAACCACTTCCAAATACCACCCATAGATCTTTAAAGTAGCTTAGTTAAGTTAGGAAGTTGTTTCTAGGAAAAGAAAATACAACTCTTTTCCTTTCGAAGCAATCCAGAGGCTGTTACGCCGCCAAAATCCATAACTGACGACTGATCACCGTAAGCCGACCACCGCCTAGAAGAACGGTAGTTCAATCTTATTAACTTGTCTAAAGTGTTTAAAATCTTTACTATTTTCAACCTCTATTTACTTTATGGATCGTATAAAACGTATGAAGTTACTTTGATCATAGATAAGGTTATCTTTTGAATGCATGGTTTATATTCGCTTATGAAAAGTCAAGCATGCTATGTAGCTTAGAGTTGGATGATCTTGTTGTACTATTTGAAGGCTTGATTTGAATGCATGTTTGTATGCAAAGTCTTACACCGCGGAGTCTTGTATGAAAACGAGACACAAAAATCGAGAAAGGTAGAAATATGGCACCTAGGGTGTGTTTAACAAGAAAGTTGTGTTTTCCCGGTTCGAAATATTTTCGAAACAACGTAATGACCATTTCAAGTGTATTACGTGAGTAGTATGTGTCCCAATGGGAAACCAGAGCGGCGGAACCATTGTGAGGGTGTGTGCGTTCCCATGGGAACCAGGAGCGGCGGAACCATGGTGAGGTATGGCTTCGTATTCCGCGGAGAGGAGCCAATGCAATTGTGTGCCAATGGGAATCCGGAGCGGCGGAACTATTGTGTGGATGCTCGGGAACCCGGAGCGGCGGAACCGAGGTAGGGTGTGTGTAGCTTGGTTATCCGCGGTACGGAGCCAATGCAAATGATTTCGAAAGATTGATTTATGAAGTGGAAAATGGTGACACGGTCTACGAGGAGTCGCGTAGGTGAAACACTGAAATTTGGACACCAACGATAGTTGAATATCGATTGTGAAAGTGTTAGTGTTATTGCCTTTTGATGACTGCTTATATACTTATCATGTGGAAATCGATGCTAGTAAGTAGGATTTTACTATTGAGCCTCCGTAGCTCATGGTGTTGCCTTTTTGGTGACCCTGGCATATTATATGGGTGACGACGCCGGTATAATATGTCAGACTTGATAGACGAACAAGGCGAACTCTTCACCTTGGAGGCATTTGGAGCCGAAGAACTCGCTAGGTTGGAGGAACAAAAGGAGCCGTAGAGTAGGAACCTTAGTTCCCTTTTGTTATCCTATTTTGTATTTCAAAATCTCTTACAAGAGTTATGATGTAATAATGAGCAGTGACTCTCTTTATTTTCTGTAATAAAATATCCCTTTAACGTACCCTAATTTTGGGGGCGTTACAAAAAAAATGGGGAATGAGAGAGAGAGAGGGGGCCGGCCAAGAGAGGGAGAGGGGGAGCCTTTGCCTATAAATAGAAGGCCATCCCATGCTTCAAACTCACACCTTCAAGCAATTGCTCTTCCTTCTCTCTAGAATTCCAAGAATTTTTAGTTCAAAGTTCAAGAATTTCTCTTGTTCTTGAGTTCTTGAGCAAAACCACCAAATCACTTCCAAAACCACTTCTAAATCTTTAAAGTAGCTTAGTTAAAGTTAGTAAGTTGTTTCTAGGAAGAGAATAGAGCATCTCTCTTTCTTTTGAAGCAAACCGGAGTCGTTACGCCGCCGAAACTCAAAACTGACAACCGAATCACCGTAGCCGACCACCGCCTAGAAGAATGGTAGTTTAATCTTACTACTTGAACTTCTACTTACTTTACCTTAAGTATAAGTAGTTAACCTTGCACTTAAACTTTATGTATCGTATAAAACGTATGTTATTTAGAAGTTACTTTGATCGTAGATAAGGTTATCTTTTAAAAGTTGGAAATGCATGTTTTATTTTCAAGATGTTTCAAGCATGCTATGTAGCTTAGAGTTGGATGATCTTGTTGGAATGATCTTATGAAATGCATGTTGTATGTAAAGTCTTACACCGCGGAGTCTTTGCATGTAAACGAGACACGAAAACCGAGAAAGTAGAAACATGGCACCGAGTGTGTTGTTTAACAAGAAGAATGTGTTTTCCGAGGATGGAAATATTTTTTACACTACTTAATGACCATTTCGAGGGTATTATGTGAGTTGTGTGTGTGTGTGTATGTGCGTCCCAATGGGAACCCGGTGCGGCGGAACCATTGTGAGGATACTCGGGAGACCGGAACGGCGAAACCGAGGTTGGGTGAGTAGCTTGGTTATCCGCGGTACGGAGCCAATGCAATGTGTGCCAATGGGAACCCGGTGCGGAGGAACCATTGTGAGGATATTCGGGAACCCGAAACAGCGGAACCAAGGTTGGGTGAGTTAAAAAGGGGTTTTTAAGAAAAGAAAGTGGAAATAACAACACGGTCTACGATGAGTCAAAGAAGATGAACAACAACGTTAGTTATAAAGCGATTGTAGATGTTATTGTCTTTTATAGCTGTTTATATACGTATCATGTGGAAATCAATGTGTTATTATGATTCATGTTCATAAATTAAGGGTTAGTGAGTAGGATTTTACTATTGAGTCTTCGTAGCTCATGGTATTACCTTGTGGTGACCCTGACATATTACATGGGTGGCGACGCCGGTATAATATGTCAGACTTGATAAATGAACAGAGCGAACTCTTCACCTTGGAGGCGTTCAGAGCTGAAAAACTCGCTAGGATGGAGGAACAAGAGGAGCCGTAGTTAGGAACCTTAGTTCCCTTC
>BPLS01028991.1:180680-200300 GCA_019656275.1 Rhododendron kiyosumense | reverse complement strand
CTCTCTCTCTCTCTCTCTCCCTCTCTGCATAAGATGCTCAACTTTCTCCGACGATGGCGCTGCACAGATTAGAGAGCTCTCCTCTCTCACACCAAGTCCGATTGGAGAGGCTCTCTATCTCTCTCTTCTCTCTCGTCTCTCACTCAAAGTCCGATGTGAAGATTAATCTCGACTATCGATTTAAGAGGCAGCGAGAGAGACAGATGAACAGATGCATGAAGAGGAGATCAATTGAAGATTTCATCCATCGAAGTTCCTCGCCAGAGGTAATCTCATGACTGATCTTTTTTTGTTTCCTCTGCATCTTCTTCACCTACTCCGGCTTGGTTCTCTCTCTGTTTGTGTATGTGTGTGCGATATATATATACTAGCGAATGCCCGTGCCTTCAGGCACGGCGCAACGTGTCTACATGCGCGTTGCTAGTGCATACCCATGCCTGAAGACACAACTTGAACGATCAGCTCATGCAAATAAAAATTTGACTCGTGTGCAATACGTCAACCCATGCCCAACAAATCCAACTATGCGAAAAACAATAACCTGTGCACATGTTTTCTATTTTCTGTTTTGTTCTTACATGTCAAATATGTCACTCAATCATGGCTATTTTATTGCAAAAATAAAATAGAAAACATGTGCATGCCAATGCTCTGCATTTAAATTTAAGTACACCAGCCTATGTTCTACATCAATAAAATTAGTAAAAATTTAAGCACACCAACCAGTGTTCTGTATTTAACAACATAAGACCAACCAGTGCTCTGCATTTAATAACATAAGAGCAAACCTACGCACATCAGTCAATGCTCTGCATTCACTAACAAAATTACAAACCCAAGCACACCAACCAATGTTCTGCATTTAACAATATAAATACAAATCTAAGCATACCAGCCAGTACTCTGCATAATAAGTGAATACTTATGAATCTGAAACCTTGCAATTTGACGTACTTAAGTGGTATTTCTCAGGTTTGGGTTTAACAATATAGAGGTTTGAAACCGTGTTCTCAATCCTAAGCATCACCATGTTACCATCACTTCTCATCTGCTCCCCGGGCTCATCTACAAATTACAACAAAACCAAATCAATCAGTTAATTCTAAAAAAAACTCGTAAACTAAGAAAAAACAGTTTCCAGCTAAAAACAACGCTGCACAAGGAAACTATAAATTCCCATTTAGACTAAGAACATCAGTATGTATTTAAGGAATCCTTTGAGACATTTGATATTTAAGGAATCCTTTGAGACATTTCATCAAACTGGAATCCTATGACTGAGGGGAACTTTAAGAAAACTGAACAGAAGAAACAATTTGGTTATCAATAAAAAGACTGCTACAGGTAACCAAGAAATATAGTGTATTTGATTAAAGCTGGTGTATTACTTATGGAAGCTTACATTTTGATTTCCATAATACTACTAAGCTTCCACTTTGTGTACATAAAGTTCAAGAACAATACTCGGAATATTTAGCAACCTCTCCGATACCTAGTGTATTCAAAAACCCAACCTCTCCAATCCTTTTCAAACCCTTAAAGCCCGCTTCATAAGTCTTCTAAATAACATCCACTGATGAGCAATACATAGACAAAACAAACCCTAAAAACCAAAATGGAAGACAAAAAATAAAAAAACAAACCTTGATAGTGCAGCTTTTCCAAATGGAAGACAAAACCATTACTACATCATGGTGAATAAATTGAACTGGTTGATACTTTACCATACCATCTCCAAACTACTTTAGGTTTTACCATAACTTCCAATCAAATAACATCTCGAGTTTACTCTCTTCTTCCAAAGCATAACATCTAGAGCAATGGGGAACTGAGGAACTAAAGAACAGACGCAAGGAAAGCAACAATTTTGAATCCAGGACTGATTTTGAAACACAAAACACATAAACAGAAAATAATCATGTGCGATCAATCAGGGAATAATCACCGAGGATGTTCTGATAGCGAGTGGCTTTGATGGTAATCTCGATTCGCATTGGAGTTACTTGACCTCCGCTAGCTCTCTCGTCAACACGTCGTTCAGCTCAGCGAAGAACACTCCATCAGCAACGAACTGTAAACAAAAAAGAAAAATAGTAGAACTGAACCCTAAGCTAACTTATAAAGGCACCTCATAGTGAAAACAGTAGAACTGAACACAAGTTTCTGAAAATCAGCCTCTCTAAACTGAACACTAAGCTAGTAGTAGAACTCAACATGGGCAGCTGTTAAAGCATTTGGTAGTAATAGTCAAGGATGAGCCCTGGAACTGTGAACTATATAAACCTATTCATTGAAGCACAAAAAAGGATAGGCATCAGCCCTTGCTAGCAGCTTGAGTGTTCTGTTCTTCAGTAAAATCCTGATCAAGCTATCATATTTGGTCTCAAAACAACTTAAAAAAATAAATTATATTTGGTCTTATTTTTAAGGTTAAAGAAGCAGAGAAAAAAGGATTTAAGTATTGTATACTTTCTTTCTTTTTTTGTCTATTTCGTACTTTTACTCTTTTTTCTTAGCAATCACATTCGGACCTTCTACCAAGAAAAAAAGAGACTCGTTACCGATTCTTCCATTTGGAATCAAGAAACCCACGGTTCTCTACTAAAGCGGCGTAAGCTTTGGATCCTCTTCGTGATAGCGCAAAGGGTTGTCCAAATGACAATCAAATGCTCCTGGAATCTGCAAAGTGATAAGGGGATAATTTAGCCATGATCGAAAGGAACTTCCGATGACTCAAAGATGATCGAATACATCAACAAACCTTTCAGGTTGATAGTCAACATAAGGATACATACAAATTATTGTTTCCAAGCAAAATAGAAATAGCACTGCAAAACAAAAACAATACCTGAATCCAATCACGATTTAGCACAGAAAGGCTACCCACCTACACTATTACATACCCTGCAACATAGAGAAGACAGGTCAACACTACACCACAACCATACTTGGTTACTTAACCTACTCCAACTTAGTGCAACACTCAACTTCAGTCAATGTTGAGCAGGAAGAAACTACCTCATGTTGAAACAATAGAACTGAATGCTAAGCTCAATTAAAACTCTAAAGACAACTTTAAAACAATTATATTTGGTCTTATTTTTAAGGATAAAGAAGCAGGGAAAAAAAATCCCAAAAATCAAATCTTTACGCAAATGGAAAGCGATAATGAAAAATAAAATCCACATGATACCCATTTGTTTACCAGTGATAGTGATGGTGGAAGAGTGGTTACCTTTAAGTCCTTGACCTCGGCTGTTCCGCTGCTTTAGCGGTGCTCGGAAATATAAGAAATCCCTTGGAAAGAGAAAAACCCAAACTTGAGAAGTACTCGTACCTACGACAACATGAATCAAGTATGTAATCGGTGCTCTTTCGGTCTATGCCATGGGAATGAACAAACCCTAAACACGTACTTTTTTGGGAATGAACAAACCCTAAACACGTACTTTTTTAAGTGAAAGATGTGAAGAACTACAAACCGTTTGGGGTGAAGAAGAACTACATGCCATCGATTCGAACCCTGAGAGCCTCGAACAGTGGTGGTTACAGTGGTGATCGTTGCGCCGGTCGATGGTGTTAATGGTGTCCAATCGCGATCTCCAGAGAGGAGCGACTGGGATTCGGTGGGTCTATGGTGGTGGGTCGAACGAAGAAAGACAGAGAGAGGGGGAGACAGCGGCAGAGTGAGGGATTGGAATAAGAGTGCGGCTAGGGTTTCCCATGATATGCGGTTTATGATAACCCTGGATGGACCAAGTATTTACAAAAATGCCATTATAGAATGGAGGGTGTAGATTTATGTAGGAGACAAATCTGAGCGTTGGTTGTCTTTTGGATTCAAACTCAGACCTCCCTTATTATATAGATATATATATATATATACATAGAGAGAGAGACGGACAGAGAGATGATTAAAAAGATATAGCGAGAGATTTGCCATTCAAGATTTGGCAGAAGAAATCAGATTTTTTTCTGATTCGTTGGGGAGAGGATCTGAAAGTACATGCATGACTTTACCAAAGCACCCCCACACCAAAACCCAAACCGTAAACCAAAGAATGAAAAAAGGACATGGAAGGAAAACATGAAAAGTCTGAAAACCCATTAAAGTAAAAAAAAATTCACCACCATCTGCACACCCAAATCTGCGGGATCCACCACTGATTGCCTGCAGAACGACCAAAACAACCCTGCACAAAACAATCCCACCTCACACCTCCACAGACACACCAGGGCAATCCTGGCAGTAGTGAAAATTCATCGCTTACACGTACGGAAAAGTTCAATCCTCCTTTTGTGGCCCGGGGTTGATTGGGTTACACACCACAATATCCTCATCAACATGCAAACAAACTAAACCATTGCATGCTCCTATTAATTGTCTTTTATAGCGCTCAGGGGATGTAAATCCCAGATCTGAATGTGATGGTGGCGTTTTGGCGGCCTAAACGGTCGACGTCGTCGTCAAGCTCGAGAATGCCGAATCGAGCAGGGTTGGTGAAGAT
Organism: Rhododendron kiyosumense; assembly: GCA_019656275.1. Lineage (NCBI taxonomy): Eukaryota > Viridiplantae > Streptophyta > Magnoliopsida > Ericales > Ericaceae > Rhododendron > Rhododendron kiyosumense. Next base: position 195,792 of record BPLS01028991.1, on the reverse strand, counting down.
GTCAGGGGGACTGTAGAAGATAAGATTGGGAGGAAGAGACCCCCTCGAGCTGTGCTATTTGGCGAAGATGGGTTGGAGAATTAGGTTGCGCCACTTCTTGCACACTCGTTTGCATCTAATGACGGACTTGATACCCGGCATTCTTACTAGAATGTCGAAAATTACATCATCTGGAAGTTCTGAGATGGTGGTGGTGGCTGCCGTGGCAGCAATATTAGCCCTTCTGTTCCGTGGTGGTGGTGGACCAGAACGACTCGTTTTGTTAACTCCCCTTTTTGCCATGAGAGACAGAGAGAGGGGCCGGGGAAAAGTAGATGATTCCATAATAAAAATAGAAAAGAAAAAGAACCCTCACACTGTGATCTGATCTGGGAGTTTTTTGTTCTTCTCCTAGATGCTCATGGGATAGAAGTAGAACTTCCACTGCATGACCCTAGCTAGGATACAGAGTGGGGCTCAAGTTATTGATGATGATAAATAAATAAGGATTCAGAGAAACTTTTTTGTACACTAGAGATACCAAGGATGGTGGTATCCCCTACGGTTCGTTTTATTTTTCGGCCATTTTCCAGTATCACTTGGATGATCGGCTCTGTTCATTTTGTAGAGTTCGGCAAGAACTTTAATCATACCAAAAATCATGTTCATCGAATTTTAGTAGATACATGATTGGCAGACGTGAAAATTGCAAAGAAAAACAAAACTGGGTTCGATTTGATTCAGTGTGGTTTTGGGTCTAGTTTTGGTTTTCTTCAATTTTCATGTGTGCAGATCATATATCTACAAGAATTTGGTAAACACAATTTTTGGTACGTTTAAGGTTCTCGCTAAATTCTATAAAATGAATGGAGCCGATCATCCAAATGTAATCAAAAAATGGCTGAAAATTATAAATCGACCAGAGGTGATACCAATACCTTGGTATCCGGTGTTTGGTATCTCCGATATACAAAAAAGTTTTTCATTCATCAGCCTAGCTAGAGAAGTCCCAGTTTTATTACAATATGGAAACTTGTACACTCGAGGATTTATTTCCATCCACAGTTCCTTTCCAAACTTGTAAGACTCGAGGATTTTCGTATGTGAAGAGAAAAAATCACTTGCGGCTGAAGAAGTTACCTTTTAATAAATTTTAATTACCAACCCAATTTATTTGCAACTCAAGGGTTATTTTTTTATTTTTTATTTTGGTAATAGAAGATGCATTAAACAAAAATTAAGAGTTTACAAATCGGGGATATACAACTCCAATCAAATCCGCATAAAATAAACTTGAAATACAATTAGGCATGTAAGGGTAGATATGAAAATCTCCTACCGAAATAGGTGCGTCATTTGTCAACGCATCCGCACAATGGTTTGCATCTCGGTAGACATACTTGATGGACACCGCTTCAAATTCTTCTAGGACGGACTTGCAATCAAGTAAAATCTTACCAAGTGGGTGATTTGTCGTGTGATGATCACCAATCAACTGTACCACACCCAAAGCATCAACTTCGATTTCCAACTTGTTCACACTTTCTGCCTTTGCCAAAACCAGGGCATCCCGTAAGGCCAAAATTTCAGCCATGAGGCTAGAGTTCACCTGCAAATTTATATGGAAACCACCAACCCATCTACCAAAGTGATCACGGAGAATACCTCCCATACCTGCCGTGCCCGGTGCCGCATTAAAAGCTCGGTCGAGGAACCCACCCCACACCAATGCCATTTCTCTGCCCCTTGGGTTTATCCTGGACCAAGAAATGCCATTCCAAGGATTTGTTTATGATGGTCTTAGCAATAGAAGCGGGGTCCAGCCAATTCGAGTTGGAGTTAAATTCGAAGATGCGCTTATTTCTATCGACCCAAATATGCCAAATAGCAAAGAGGAAAACGACTTTCCAAGGGGTGCCCGAACAGTGGGTATCCGAAATCCTTGCATTGGTGATGATCCAGTGAAAGGAGTTGTGAGAGTTAATCAAGGGAAACTGAATTGCCGTCCAAATAATTGCCGTAATAGACACAGCTCGACTACAGTCGCAAAGAATGTGACAGACATTCTCACACACAGAAGGGCACCAACTACAGTCCGAGGAGGAGGTGATATGACGAGTAAAAAGATTGTTACCCGAAAGAAGACGATCCTGGACAGCAAGCCAGACGAATTGCCGGATATGATAGGTACACGGAAGGCGCCAAATGCTTTTCCAGTGGAGAGGATTGAACTGAAATATTTCAAATTTCAGGAATCAATCTGAAATTAATTAAACTTCAGGGGACTGGACTAAAGTGTAATTAGTTGTGTTGGAGCTATGTTCCAGCTGCACTTGATTATTACTCCTTCTTCAGTTGAATGTTTTTTTTTTTTGGATAAGCACTTTACTTTTATAAAGGTCAAACTCATGTACAAACTCTAAGAGGCATTCCTCTAAAAAAAAACCAAGGCATCTGAGACAAGCCTCAGCATACAACAAGAGACAGTTAAGAAAAAAGAACCAAACAACTCTATACAAAGTATTCCTATACTAATAGTGTGGATCAAAAAAACTCTAGTTGAAAGGTCCCAACTACAACACAACTCTATGTTCTTTTGGGATTTCTTAACTCCCTTTTTTCAAGTTCAGCAAATCCCGAATTGCACTTATAGTCTTAGAGATGACCGATCTTTAGAAGAAACCTTGTGTTGAAAAATCATCTGATTCCACTCCATCCAAAGGTTATAGACACAAGCAGCAAACACACTTTCCAAAAGCCAACTCTTAAGCCCAGACTCTTTAACTGTTTGAATATACCATGCAACCACATCCGGTAAAGAGAAAGGGATTTGATCAGTCAAACTTTTTTGCAAAACAGCCCTCCAAACTGATTGGGAGAATGCACATTGGAAAAACAAGTGCATGTGTGACTCTTGGGCATTATTACAGAACACACAACCATCCTCCACACGCATACCCTAGCTCAATAACCTGTCCCTTGTGCTTAATTTATGTTGCACAGCTAACCACAACACAAAAGACCATCGAGGAACATTTCTATTGTACCAAACAACACTAGACCAAGGTTGAATATGTAGTTTAAGCTTGATAGCCTCCCAAGCAGAAAACACAGTAAAACCAGTAGGATTAGGAAGCCACATGACTGAATCTAGCGTATCACAAATTGTTCTCTTTTAAAAATGAAAGAGAACAAGGCAAAATTAAAGCCAATCAGTGACCAAAGGTTGTCACCTACACTCTTCTTACAATACAATATTATCATGTTCATTTCAATACTCATACAAGCAAATAAATTACATTACCCCATATATAATAGCCAACACATCTTCATAAACCAATATAATCATATCCAAATTAGACATCCATTAACCACGAGAACTATAGACTCTACACCAAAATGTCCATCCACCCATAAGGCCTAAAGCATCAATGTCTCCATGACAAAAACATGAAAGGTAGACCATACCATATATGTTCATCATAGTTCGGTAGCATCATAAAATAAAACAAGAAGACTTGGAACTTCAACCAAAACGGCGTCTTCATAGAAGAAGACTCGGAGCTTCATCCAAAAAAAGAGTCTTTCATAAAAGCATATATCCAAACAAAAAATCCTCATAGTAGAGCGTATATATACCATCTTCACCGCTACCAAACTTATGCATATTCAATCTGCACACATGAAAAGTAGGATAAAGTATTTTAGTTATGATGTTGATAGAACACAAAACATTATGTAAACTTAACAATATACAAATGAAACAACAAATGAGGACCTAACTCGAAATACAACACCAGTACCACAACCTTAAGCAAGAAAAAGTTCACTGCATTGGATGATTAATGCACATAACCAAACTTTAAAAAGCCTCATACTCTTGTACTTGGTCACCTATTTATCTGTAAAGAGTATGTCTAATAGCCATGTTTAATTGATCCAATGGTATAGAAAAATTCTAAGCATAGTTGTGCTATTATTGGCAAATGGCAATATTTGTGGGAGTTTTACCCATGCCCATTTGAAAAATTAAGGCCCATATTTATAGTCGTATTGTATTTAAATGTAGAATGTAGAATAATAAAAGGATTGTTATGCTAAGCTACAATATTTTATACACCTAAGGAATTGTGTCCCCATATATGTTGCGTCCCTGCGTGTCCATGTCGTGTCCCCACAGTAAAGAGGCAGAAACCCCTCTGTTTTGGGACACGACAAATCAGCAAACCCCAAACCACATATCAGCATCAGATGGAAAAGTCTCATGATTAGCATCAACAACTACATTACATCTCTATAGATGAAGATATACCATTGCAGTAATAGCAGAGCAAACCAGAGCTGTAAGGGTCCAAAACCAGAGCAATAAGAGCCCAGAAGCTCCATGATTATCAGCTACAACAGAAACCAAGCTCGACAGTGTCAAACATTAGGTCTCTTGAAGAAAAACCACAGCAGCAAACAACATACTAGCATAGCAATACCAAAACTATCCAAACCACAAAGGTTACATATGTATGTATAGCGTACTCCAGCATGCACCATGTATATAGACCTCGTACATAACATAGCAGGATTTGGAAATCTAACTAAGATATTTTTTACAGCTCTTTCAACATCCAACATGATTGTTCATGCACTCTTCAGGAAATAAAATAAAGTTTCAGCCTCTATCATCAATTTCGTGAACCTAATTATCATAGTTTCAGGTTTCCATTTTAGACTATCAACACAATCTACCAAAAAACTCTATATTCTAGTATCGGCTAGGAATATTCAAAGTTTGCTTCCTAATTTCTGAACTTTGAAGTTCATGATCGTGGTGCTCCTATAACTTCTTCAGATATCAGACAAAGAAATGAGCTTATCTTGAAGGAAATAAAGGACACTCTTGGGTTTGAAAAGGAAATGAGTGTGTACTTTCATGAAAAGGATAAAGAGGCAATGAAAAGGATGACAGACTCTCATACCAGCTTTAAGAGATTTGCATACATACAAGCACATTTTCATCATCAACAAGCATTAAGAGATTTGCATACAAGCACATTTTTGATTGCATCTGTTGCAGCCTTCTTAAACATCTTCACCTAAAAAAAGAACTAGGAACTGCAGTAACCTATAGTATCCAATGGATATGGTTGTAACCTTTCTTTCTTTTTTTTGGTACTTGTAACCTTTCCAAACAACAAGAAACACATGAAAAGGTCTCTGTTAACTCTAGCTGTAAATAAAATGGCATGCACTAGATATATCATAGCAAACCAGTGAAACTCATGCGAAGTTTCTCTAAACACAGACTTTTCCAGTCCCATTTTATCCTATCATGAATCTTCTATTACAATTCCTGTGATGGATAAAATTGACTCATAGTAGATTCATCTCCTAAGTTCTGCATAAAAAAAAAAAAAGTTTCACAAGTATAGAAAAACTGTGACAAACATCCACAAAGTACCGACCAAAATTCAAGTTTCATAACTTTCATGAAAGGGACAACTGGATAAGTTTTCAAAGAGGCAAGAGGGATCGATTGAATAATGCACATGTAACGAAGATCAAAATACAGTACAGACTACACAGCAACTAGTTACCAGAAACTGGTAAGTCAAATACTACAAATTTGTATTTCCACGTGTTCAATTTCACGACAGTAAGCAAAAAATTCTTTGACGTCCTTCTCAGTTGCTCTAGGAGAGAGGGTAACTACTTTTGCAGTATAACCACCAGGCTACAATGTTTTAAAGTCCAACCAAGAATTATTTGCCCAAGTATGGACTGTTAGATGCAACAAAAAAAGGTCAAAATCTCAGACACTAAAAGCTATAGTCATTCAAGAAACAACTTTCACCATTCAAAGGAAAATAGATACATGCATGTAGCATACATGAAGTTTTGACCCATAAAATTTCCGTTTGAATGCTTTCGTTTTCCTTAAAAAGAGTCCAAGAGAACCACTAAAACCACAAAATATGTCGACCTTCTATGTACACACTATATATCAACATTTTAGAGATAAAGCCAGTGCAAGACCTCGTAGTCAAGGTAGAAGTTCCTTCATCTACTAGAAAGTTTTTGCGCGTCGGTGTTTAACCATTTTAGGTTTCAGGCTGCCCAATTATTTTGCTATGTTCATTAGACTTAGTTGTTTGTATCTTTTAACTCTAATGGTTTGTTGAACTTATTTGAATTTCTGAAGCACCAAAAAAAAAAAAAAAAAAGCAATCTCGCTTATACTAACTTGTTCTTCCTACTTTCTCACCAATTCCGTTGATTAGCAAAGAATGCTTGGCATGGTTCCTATGTAGATCTAAAAGCCCAAATCAGGTTCTTATTATAAATAGAAAAATATGCTTAACAGAGAGATTGAAAGCAACAACAAAAAAAAAAGGAGCAAGTAGAGAAGAAAACAGGAAAAGGAATGTGTATATAAGCATAAATAGTGACGTAGAACCTGCCATTTCATGAGTCATATGACCATGGAACAATGGTTTAGCAATATCAAGAGATGACTCATTGTCAATGGGCCATTCTTGGTTAGGAAATTAAATAAGGGAACATAGCAAAACGATGAGAGGAGGATTACCTACCGAAGCATATCAATAAGGGCAAAGTACAAATTACCTCCCTGAGGTTTGGGCCTTTGGCGCATCACCTCCCTGACTTTGTGAAACGACCAATTCACCCCCTCGTGGTTTGGGACTAAAGTGCTACCGTTATGTTTTCCTCCCAAACTAACGGAAGGTGAGTTACACATGCCAATGATGAGAGTTGGAATGAAAAATAAGATTAAATAAAGTTAAATTTTTATGTAAGAAGACAACACTACCCTTTTTCTTCATCTTTCCAAACAATATGAATCAACCAACAACAGTAACCCCCCACCTGGCCACCATGCACTTGCGTGAAAAAAATTGAGATTAACTTTCTCTTTGTCTACACAACCCCACAATTAAGATTAACTTTCCGACATTGTTTCTATGAAAACCAGAGGGAGACTGGAAGTCATCGTTTTCAATGTCAATTTGAAAACTGAATTCTTGACAAATTCGAAACACGCCAGCGAACTACTGGGTTTTGTTTGGTGGGTGTCATTGACACAAATTTGCGTCAAATTATAATTGATTTTACCAATTTATATGCCAACGACACTTAAAGAAATTAAGATAGAGTGAACATTTAAAGTGACTGGTTGGTTAATTTGAAGACAGAAAGAGAGAGCGAGAGAATCGAACACCTTCACCACCCAACTCGTCGTTCCCTTCTCCGACTCGGAGCTCCGGAAAACCACCTACGAAGTCCTTGTTGGATCCTGCCGGAGCACCAGCTCCGACGGGATGACACTCGCTTACATCTCTCAGTCGCAGAGGACGTCTCTGGTGATGGAGAGATCGTTTTCAATGTTGCTGTTGCTGCGAAGATCACCAATGTCAACGACGGCGAGCATATAAACGATTAATTGGAAGTTTTTCTGATATGGGTTTTAGGGATTTGATTCGCTAATCCTTTTTGCAAGTGACGTTGCACGAAATAAATATTTTTGTAAGTGATTAATCTCAGGTTTTTTTGTTCTCGGCTTTTAATTTTAAACGGTAATCTGCCCGTTATGTTGTTGTTGAATCGAAATAATGAGTTTTTGCACCTCATTTGGGTTTTCAGTTTTTCCCATTGAGGGTGTTTGAGTTTTCTGTTTTTGCCATTGAGGGTGTTTGATCTACTCCTATTAATTACCTATTCTCTCTAAAAAAGACAAAGGGTATTACAGTCATTTTAGCAATTTCCGTTAACAGTGTTAGCTTGGCATTTTAATCTGAAACGACAAGGAGGTAAATTAGTTGTTTCAAAATGTTAGGGAGGTGATGTGCAAAGCTCCAAATCACAAGGGGGTAATCCGTACTTTGCCCTATCAATAAAACAATCAAAGTGAAAGCATTTAGCCAACTTGATTCTTTGTATGCCACCCAAACCTGATAAAGCATGCAAAACCAATAAAATAACGTATGTAAATCAATAAACTCAGACACGTGTCATGATAAAGGAGTGGACGAATACACCTCTCGCTGGCTCCTCATAAAGGTCGAACACATTTAAAAACATGAATACTTGAATCAAATGATACAGATTTACAGAGATTGAATACAGATTTTTCTTTTAGTGTTGACTTTATGAATTTCCGATGTCACGACACATGGATGCAATTGATCATCAAAGTATCTATGCAACAAAATATGTTGAAATGTTCAATACATGTACTGCACTGATTTTGATAAACAAGCATATATATATATTTCTACGAGAACTTTTTGTTGTCCTGCTTCTTGTAAATACTTACCGATAGAGCTGGAGGGATGAAGTAATAGGGAGTTAAAAATAGACAGAGAAAACGAAACTGTTGGCTATGTGAGTTTTGTTACAAAGTATACAGTTGCCATACCCAACAACAGAATTTGCACACAACCAGCGAACATAAATCAAAAAGTTGGAAATAAGGCCTTAGAATTGCAGAATGACAGCAAGGATTGTGAAAAGCCATTTAGTCCCGAAAGATGGTGCAGATCTACTACAACAACAACATAACGGAACCCATCTAGTCTCCAATTATTGGGGGTATGGGCGAGGGATGATTAGAGACAAACCTAACCTTTGACAATATATGCATAAAGTGGCTGCTCTCAGAATACCACTGAAATAGTGCTCCGCCTAAACCTCCAAGAACCGAGGAGCTATAAGGACGTTTTGCTGCAGAACCATGCACCCAAATTAAAGCCAAATGGAATGATGCCAATGAATACATACGAATAATCAAAATTTTGAACATTAGGAAAGAAGCATCATTAAAGCTAACAAAAATCCCAAAAAGGTCCAGTATGTCTCATCCAATTAGCTAAGAATTACATAAGCAACACATTCCCAAAAAGGTCCAGTATGTCTCATTCAATGATCAACCGAACTTTAGGGGGGAACCAGCATTTCTTTCTACAAGTCACTCCAACTAACAAAATACAGATTTTTCAAAATTAATTAGCAATATTATATACAATTGAGCAGCAAATATCAAGTTTCAATGGAAAATCAATAGGATCCGGCTCTAAGCAATCTAGCTCAAGTAAAAGATCTAAATAAATCTCAGTTGTGATTCACAAATCACAATGCAACCACATTTGGGTCAAGTATCAATTCTGCATAATGAATTTCCATCAGTAAACTAAGGCAGCAAGAAACAACAATTAAAGCGAGATTGATAACACGACCAAATAACAGACAAATAGAGTGTCCAATTGATCAAGAAACTGATCACCTCTCCTAAGTCTCCTTCAAAGTTATTGTTACTTATCATTAGGAGTAACATGTTGATAGGATGCAAATGAGCTAAACTTATTTCCAGACCAGTCCCTCTGCGGCACCATACTATATGGATGTGACTCAAACCCATGATAAGAATCAAGTGTGGCCGGTGTAGACACCTCAATTTGGACCTATTATTTATCCTTAGTTTGTGGCCTTGAGGCTCCCCAATGATGAAACGGAATCGAAACAGGACTTGGCTAAAGTTTGAACGATGTCTCTTGGTCTTTTACAAACCAAAACCGTCATTTTTTCGGACACCCTGAGGGTAAAATGGGCACTCATTTTAGCATATAAAATAACTTTGAATGAAACCAACTGGGTTAGAAAGAGGACTCAACGAGCTTTCCAACGCTTCAAAAAACACCCAAAACCGAGTTCGGGAGTGTCTGTGGCGCCCTTCTGAAGTTGGGCAGCCACTCCTGAGCGCTCAAGACCACTCTTGAGCGCTCGGGAGTGCCAGCGCTCGGGAGTACTGGCAGAGCATTGGATGTTGAGCTTCATCTTTGACCATGTTTTTGTTCAGATTTTAAAATTGCAGTTCAAAACTGCATGTGCCAGATGTCTGCCTAAGCCAGCAGAAGACCAGTCAAGCCTGTTTTCCCTCCCAAAACTATTTTCTCCTCATTTTTTATTTATTTTTCAAAATTTAAACACATTTTCCCCTCCCCTGTAAATACCTCTTCTTTCTACTTCACAAAGACCACGAAATTTCCCCTGAAAACTCCCCCATTTTGCTGCGAAAAAATCAGTTTTCAAGATCTCTCTCAAACTCTTTCAAAACAACCTCAATTTTCTAAAAGACATGACTAATTCTCAAGGAAAATCTCTAAGAGAAATAGAGGCCTAAATCCCCTCACTTCAAACTGTTTTCTAACTATCCTCAAGCACCAAAATCAGTCCAAGAAGCCGAGTTCAAGTCAAGAAAGGTATAAATATCTTCATAATCCACTGTTTTCAAGCTTCTGAGGGGAATCAAAGGGCTCACATTAGTTCCTCATATTGGTTGTGAGCTCATTTGATCTTAGTTTAGCAACTAGAGCAAGAGGAGTAAAAAGAAACAAAACATTTTCTAGGCTCTGTGTTCGCTCTCGAGCGCTCAGGAGTGCAGTCCCAAGCGCTCGGGAGTGTTCTCAGTAACCATTTTCATTTTATGTTATTTTCCACCTTGTATCATCCCATCATTATACAATGTACACTAGCACATGCATGCACCCTTTATTTGATATATCTGTGAACACATGCTAAATGTTTTAATGAAACAAAGTATTTTCGAAAATCCCTCAAATGTTTAGTAGAGACCGACCCCGTATCGGGTGAGAGGGGTGCCTTAAAACCCTTCCCCTCTCGTAACGTGGCTTCCGAACCCTTAACGGATCTCTGGTTTTCAATTCAAACAATCGCTTTCAATCAAAACGGTTTCTCGTGTGGCAAACCATAAATTCGGGTGGCGACTCTTCAATCAATTCAATTCTTCAAATCAAAACTTTATTTTTCGGGCCGCCCCGATCCACCCGGGGCTGTGGTAGCCCACAATGGCGACTCCACTCGGGAGAAAGTTTGATTAATACTTAGAATTTATATACATTTGTGAACAATCATTGCGAAGCCTGTCAAAAACAACGACGCTTTATGCTCGTTGAAGGAAGGAAATGGTGATTCTAACTGGATTTCTATCCGGCCGTTCCGACCTGGGGCTTTTTGATTGGTTACTTGTGTATTTTTCTCTAAATGTTAATTAATCAAGAGAGCCAAGCTTGAAAAATATTCGTGGGATTTTCAAAATATTTTGCTTCATTGTCTATCGTTTGTATATATATTCTGTTCAACCTTGCTGTTGTGTTCTGGCAATCTTGCCCGGCTTGCTGATGACAGGGAATCCCAGAATGCTCAGCAACCCTCGACCGTGATAAGTCATCCCTGCCGTTTGTACCATTGTTGGGTGTACGCTCAGCAATGGGAGGCATACCTTGACTCTAGTCTGGGGAACCCTCTTTAAACCAAAACCTGGCCTTTATACGTGTGTAGAAAGCAATAGAACTTTCCAAATTAGGACAGGAACCCGCAGGGTAGGATTATGTGATATATCCTGCTTATATGTTACTGCTTTCTGCATCACACCTTGCATATCATCCATGTTGTAAAGCCATGCTTTCTTGGGCTCGCTCGTGCGGTCTGTAGATGGTTGCTAAGGCCCGATGAAGAGTCGTACACCCCAGTGTACGTTGTCTAAACTACATGAGTCCTTAGAACAATGAGACTTTAGGAAATCAAAACTTACTAAGTCTTTAACTAACGCCTAATCGAAGATTCAACGGAGAATAAGGAATAACAAGGAAACGATGTCGTGATGCCACGTCACTTACACCACTTCGGCTAATGGCGCCATGCCACTGACGCCACCCTGGTTATGGTATCACGTCATCTATACTAAGCTATTCCAAGTTCAAAATTGAAATTTCGAATAAGAACTAGTTGATACTTAGTTCATTCTGACATCTCTTAGAATCTGTCGCTCTAAATAAAGGATACATCTTAAAAGAAATTCTGAGGATCGAGGCAACCTTTGAAAGACCATAATCTTATCCCACTTGCACATCGCACCTTACATCTTTTCTATCCGTTTGCTTTCAGATAGTACTTTTAGACTCGCTCGCGCGGCTTGGATTGCCTGGACCGATGAAGAGTCGTGCTTTTAAAGGGCACATTGTCGAAATTAATTAGTCCTTGGAACGATGAGATTTTTGGGATATCGAAATTCGTTAAGTCTTTAATACAGTTTTCAATCAATGATTCAATGGAAATTAACGAAACAATTAGGCTACAATGCCGTGATACCCACACAATCCAGGTTATAGTGCGAAGTCACTTACACCGCTTAGGCTAATGGCGCCATGTCACTCACGCCGCTCCGGTTATGGTATCATGTCATTCACGCCAAATGGTTTTGGTTTACAGAAATTTCGGGTGAAAAATGTTAAAGACTTAATTTGTCTTGATATCTCCCGAGTCTTGTCACTCCTAATCAAAGGATACACTCGAAAGAATCTCTGAGGACTAAGGCAATCCTTCATAGGATGTCATTTCTTGAGTCAGGGTTTAGGAGACCATAAATCCATGGAGTTTGGGATAACTCCGGTGTTTGTCGTGCCCGAACTGCTCCCTCTAGCTCAGTCTAGCCTTAAGTGCATCTTCCAGCAGTCTTATTACTCTAACTCGGATGGTCTTAGATAAGGAGATTGGCTCTGATTCCCAACGTGCGGAATTTAATCTGCCTGACAACGACCTACCCGTGACTGTTGGAACTATCCGTAAAGTTTGATCCCTCGAATTGATGATGATGACACGTGAACAGCAATTCTTCTACTCATGCACATTCTTTTTTTTAATAAAACATGACAGGGGCACATTCTGAGTCCACTTTTTTTTTGCTTTACTGTACGTACTGGGCCACCCATCCTACACAAAGCCATTCCACCTTCTCCGACTACCTCAAAGGCTCCCAGTCTACCACAACTCAAATGCCTTCTGTGCCTTCCACCAAATGCCCGGTCACGCTACCAATGACTATCACCGTCTCCATCACAAGATCCAAGACCTAATTGACAATGGAACCATCCCAATGCCGGACCTCAGATTTGGAGAAGAATGGTGAATGCAATGAAGTCAATCCATGAATGGAATTTCTCATGAGTCTGCAAAGTTTTTAAGTTTCAAGTCGAGTCTAAGTCTTTCAATTTCGATTCTGTTTGTACCTCGACTCTTGCATGCTTTCATATCTGTATGTTTTCAAATTCAAGTTTGTAGTCAAAGAAGAAAAACCAAAAAGAAAGTCAATTTCGTAGTCCCGAACTACGTTATGACCTGATTCTTTTGCAAGAAGGATATGTAGGCAACCTCATCCTGAGGCCCGGTCATGTTCATTCGAGTCAATCCCAAAATTCGGTCACGATCTTTTGAGTCAATCCTTCGTCGGTCCGTCCCGTCTTTTGAAATAAATCTGAAGCTTCTTCTGTCAAAATTGTGATAATAAACTCACGTTTTGTGATAATCCCTTAACTTGAAATTGTTTTTCACCATCAATCGAGGAATCAAAACACGAGATACTTTGCCTTGCAAGAAGAAGAATTTCATGGGACCACTCCCTAACGCTGTCGAGAAGCAACACCTTGGCCCGAGGAAAAGCTCGCTAGATCAAAACCTCAAAATGTGATCTAGGCAAAAGTTAGAGCATACAAATCTTTTAACTTGCATCTAAGATCTAGTTATCAAGTTGTGCAATTTAAAATGAAGAAAGACATTCTTTTCTTTTATCAAACGCTTGAAGATATATATCCATTGATACCCCTTTTGAGCCTAAATTAATTTCTTTAAAAGAACCCAGCTAGGCAGCTATCCCCCACACTGGGTGAACTGAGGAAGACAAAAGTGATGAATACATGACTACCATTGGCGTATCAGAATTCAAAGCGTGAAAATGCCAAATGCATGGGCACAATGAAATGCAAAGCATGGAAGAAAAAAACAACAGAGAAAACTCAAAAGCAGCAAAAGTGCCAAACACATCGGCACAACAAAGTGCAAAGCAAATCAAGTGAAAGAATGTGCCCATCAAAAGCAAAAAGGGTACAAAAACATCCAAGATGGCTGCTAGCTCTCGAAACCCAAAGAAAATGAAAACTTTTGAGCCTATTATCCTTTCTTTGTTAAGCCAAACCTTGGCCATGTTACAACCCAAATAAAGTCCTTTCAGATTGGAAACGCAACTTGATAACAAAAATCCTAGACAGTAGGAGAAAACAAAGAGCGACAAGGTATTTCGTGAATCCCGCAAAATCCAAGCTGGAGCATTTTCAAAATTCATGGATTGTCATCAGCAACCTGGGGCACGATATGTGGTAAAATTCTCGTGTTTTGATTAAACAAGATCAAAGGAAATCCTGAATGAGCATCACTTGATGGAGCGGAAACAATATCAAAACCCCAATGGGAAAATCATCGAAACTTGATTTTATCATGACAATTTCAAACATCGATTGTGGGGCATGCTTGCCATTTTTCGAACCCTCAAATGATCAAGCTCCTCGTGTAGTCAAATCAAACTCCTTATCCAATCAAGGTCATCATTGAGAGTCAGTCCTCTGAAAAAGGGTCCTTCTTGTCTCTTGAGTCATCCAGGCCTTGTCCAAATTCACATAAGGTTATCCATTTAGTCAAGTCATATTGATCTTGAGGTCCCACCTCGTAAGGGAAACTCTAATACATGGAAGAACCCGCACTTGTGCTCATGATAAAATTGGTTACTGAAACTATCAGTGGAATCAAGGAAAAGAATCAGAACTGAGTTCTATCACTCATCGGAGCACATTAGCCCAATGTCATCAGTCATAGCAAGCATATATACCAACATCAAGACTGGGGCATGAATGCTCAAAATCCAAGCCCTGATCGAAGTCAAACTCAAACCAACTCCAACTCAAGCCCTGGATCCAACTCAAACCCAATTTCCATCCAAAAATAAACTCCAGCCAAATCTCAAAGTCCTGAAGATACCAGCCCGATGGCCAAAAACAATAAAGCAGAAAGGGTACTTGGACATGTCACCTGATTTCCAAAAAATAAAAATGAAAAAAACTATTGTTGTCGTCAAATGTTGAAACGCGGGTTTCCCTTTCTAGTCTTGACCTCTTATGGTCAACTTCATTGTCATATTTGTCAGCACAACTGCTTGACATGCTGCTATTGATTTGGTATCGTCCTGAAGGACATATTTCAATCAATCTCTGCCATAGTA
>BPLS01028991.1:137327-164646 GCA_019656275.1 Rhododendron kiyosumense | reverse complement strand
TGAAGTGCAGAAGAATCTTTCTTGCTGCTGCTGTTCTTTTGAGTTCTCTGTTTTATTGTGAGTTGGTTGATTGGGTCTGAAAAGGATATCTTGCCTGCCACTCCGTACTCGTGAGTTTCCACCAGGAGTGATTAAACTAATTGGGCAAAAATCCCATTCCCCTTGATGTTTGCAACACCAAATCCCTTGCAAGGCTTTTCGTAAAAGGATCCGCCAAGTTTTGACTTGACTTAACAAAATCAATGGTTATCACTCCATCAACAATCAATTGTCTCACATAGCTATGCCTTAATCCTATATGCTTGGACTGCCCATTATACACTTGGTTATACGCTCGCGAAAACGTAGCTTGATTATCACTATGCAGTGATACAGGTGGCATAGGCTTAGGCCACACTGGAATTTTCAGCAATAGATTTCTTAGCCATTCTGCCTCTTTACTACCAGAAGCTAATGCTACAAACTCGGTTGTCATGGTCGAGTCTGTTATCAACGTTTGCTTCTTAGATCCCCAGGAGATTGACCCTCCTCCAAGTGTAAAAATTCAACCACTCGTTGACGAGTGATCATTCCGCTTAGTAATCCAACTAGCGTCAGTGTATCCCTCTAGAACCGAAGGATGCCCACTATAGACTATTCCATAATCTATAGTACCTTTGAGGTATCGCAGTATTCTATGTACTGCATGCCAATGTACATGCCCAGGATTACTAGTATTCTTACTAAGCCTCCCCACCGCATATGCAATATCCGGTCTTGTGCTTGTCATGGCGTACATTAAACTGCCAATCACTCTAGAATACTCTAGTTGTGATACCACTCTCCCCTCATTATGATCCAATGGCGATTGAGAGTCATATGGAGTAGACACCGATTTGCTTTCAAAGTGATTAAACTTCTTTAAAATTTTCTCAATGTAATGTTCCTGGGATAGAATTAAATTACCACAATTCCTTTTAATTCTTATACCCAATATTACATCAGCAACACCCATATCTTTCATACTAAAGTTAGTAGAAAGAAAATATTTTGTACTCTTAATGCTTTCTTGGTCTGTACCAAAAATGAGCATATCGTCGACATACAAACAGATAATGACTCCTCGTTTGCCATTAAACTTACTATACACGCATTTATCAGCTTGGTGTATTGTAAAACCATTTGACACAATCACTTTGTCAAACTTCTCATGCCATTGCTTGGGCGCTTGCTTAAGTCCGTAAAGAGACTTTATAAGCTTACAAATTTTGTGCTCATAACCTTGCACAACAAACCCCTCTGGTTGCTGCATATAGATTTCCTCATCTAACTCACCATTAAGGAATGCCGTGTTGACATCCATTTGGTGTATCTCAAACTTGTATATAGAAGCAAGAGCAATTAAAACTCTAATTGTTGAGATTCTAGCAACCGGGGCATAGGTATCAAAGTAATCAATACCCTCTTTCTGGGTAAAACCTTTAGCTACGAGTCTGGCCTTGAACTTATCAATAGCTCCATCAATTTTCATTTTCTTTTTGAAAATTCATTTACAAGCAAATGGTTTAGAACCAGATGGTAAATCCGCCAAAATCCATGTATTATTACCCATAATAGAGTCCATTTCATCTTAGATAGCCTATTTCCAGAAAGTCACGTCTTGCGATTTCATTGCTTCCTCAAATGTCAAAGGATCATTTTCCACGTGAAGTGAAAATACATTGTGAGCACATGAAGTCTCTCTAGTGTCTTCAACTAGAAAAACTATGAAATCAGGACCAAACGTTTTCCTTGTCCGAACTCGTTTGCTTCTCCTCAATTCAACTTGTTCCTCAGGTTCATTTCCTTCAACTGGAACCTCGAAAGGCTCATTGTCCTCTTCGAACACCAAAGGAAACTCTACCGAATCTTTATTAGATTCCAAATCCTTACTAGATTTTAACCTTGCAATTTTGTCAAATCTGTTTTCATAAAACACTGAATCTCGAGATTCAATGATGGTGTTGATGGACACAACATCATTATGCTCAGCCACTAAAAACCTATATGATTTACTGTGCAAAGCATATCCAAGGAATGCACACTCGATTCCTTTTGGACCCAGTTTCTTCCTTTTAGGTCCAGGCAATCTCACAATTGCCCTACACCCCCAAGTCTTAAAATAACTCAGGTTTGGTTTCCTTTTTTACCAGAGCTCATATGGAGTAATGTTAGACTTTTTGAGAGGTACTCGATTCAAGAAATAAGCAGCGGTAAGTATGGCTTCGCCCCACAAACCTTTACTTAATCCTGCATTGCTTAGCATAGCAACCACCATCTCAGATAAAGTTCTATTCTTCCTTTCGGCCACTCCATTCTGTTGTGGTGTATAAGGTGCAGTTACTTCATGAATTATCCCTACTGATTCACAATAATCAGGGAAGTGGTATTCACCACCTCTGTCAGACTTAAGACGTTTTATTTTCAAACCACATTGATTTTTAACTTCAGTCTTATATGCAACAAATTTATCAAGCACTTCATCTTTGGAACAAAGCAAATATACATAGCAAAATTTTGAATAATCATCTATGAATGTTGCCATATAAAGTTTTCCGCCTCTAGTTGGAGTGCTATGAAAATCACATATATCACTATGAATCAACTCAAGTAATGAAGAAGTCTGCTCAATTTTAGGAAAAGGCAATCTGGTTATCTTTGATTCCAAACAAATCTTGCATTTATCAACCATATCATTATCAGATTTAGGAATTAGTCCAGATTTAATCATGTAATCCATTTTCCTTGTACTGATATGTCCTAAACGAGTATACCATAAAGAAAAAGAATCAAGCATATAAGCAGAAACAACTGTGATATTGATATTAAGCTTAAACATCCCCTCAGTTACATAGTCTTTGCCAACAAACACACCACCCTTGGACACAACAATTTTGTCCGATTCAAATACAACTTTAAAGCCATACTTATTAAGTAGACTTGCAGACACGAGATTCTTTCCTAACTTCCGGAACATGATACACATCAGTAAGAGTCAGTGTCTTGCCAGAAGTGAACTCCAAGTCCACTTTGCCTTTACCCTTAACGGGTGCAGTTGATGCATTTCCCATGAACAGAACGGTACCATCTGCAATTGGTTTATACTCAGTAAAAAACCTTTTGTCATTGCAGACATGCTTTGTCGCACCAAAATCAAACCACCAATCTCCAGCATCTTCGAGGATATTCACCTCGGAAACAACAGCAATGAATTTGGAATTCTTTGCCCCAGATGCTCTTGGATTTCCACCAGAATTTTTCCTTTTCAGGGATCGGCAATCTTTCTTAAAATGCCCAAGTTTGCCGCAATGCCAGCAACCAATGTCGGTGGGATCCAATTTTTGTTTCTTCCACTTACCAGAAGACTTGTCACCGCCCTTGTTCTTGCGTTTCTTGTTGGAATTTTCTTCCACCACATGAACCTTAGAAGTAGAATTATCCTTACCCTCCTTACCCTCCTGACGCCTTGTCTCTTCCTCCACCCGAAGGTGTTGGGCCAACTGATCAAGGGTAAGTTCCTCGGTCTTGTGTTTGAGTTCCTTTTTGTAGTCTTTCCAAGATGCAGGCAGTTTGTCAATAACAGAGGAGACAACAATAGATTTATCCATATGCATATTCTTAACCTTAAACTGACTGAGGATATACTGAATCTCATGCAACTGATTAATGACTGGCTTAGTATCAACCATGCGATAATTCATAAACTGACTAACAAGAAATTTCTTACTTGTAGCGTCATCAGAAAGATACTTATCGTTGAGTGCATCCCAAAGTTCCTTTGCCGTCATTGAATTCTGATAGACATCGAATAGTGCATCCGACAGTGCATTGAGAATGTGTCCTCTACAGATGTAGTCATCATTCTCCCATTTGTCCATTTCACGAGCCTGTTCCATAGTTTCATCATCTGGATTCTCTGGTATCTCCGGACTCGGAGTAGTCAGAACATAAACCACCTTCAATGTAGTCAACAAGAAGTGCATCTTCTTCTGCGAACGCCTGAAATTCCCGCCTTCAAACCGCTCCAATTTCAGAAAGTCCTGCATCATCTTTTGTAGAGACATCGCCATTGCAAAATATTGTCTTTAGATTGTTGGAAAAATTGGCCGCTACAATCTGTACTGTTGACGAAATCTCCACCAAACCTGTAAAACGCTTCGAGTCACGATTATGTCGCTTTCCTAAAGAAAGTATTTGCCCCCACCAGTTGGTATGCAAAGGGTTACAGCAAATCTGCCTTTAAGATAAATCGAAGCCCGAACTCGAAGTTCTTTCCGTTTTCGTTTGCACTAACGAAACGGACAGAATACCTGCTTGAACGGATATAAGAACCGTGAATCACTGTGTTCTATTTTCTGCAGCAAAACAGAACGCAGAATGAATGCTAGAAAATTGATAAGCCCTAAATAGTGTAAATAATGGTGCTTATCTATCCCGTTTTTCTGCACTTGCAAGCGGTTTAGGGAAAATTTCAAAAAAGCCCCTGAACTTTCTGACAATTTGCAAAAAAGCACCTGGACTTTCACTATTAACAAAAAAAACACCTGAACTTTTCTGACAACTTGCAAAAAAACACCTGGACTTTCACTATTAACAAAAAAACACCTAAACTTAGCATTCCGTTAACAATTAGACCCCTGCAGTCCAATTTTGTCAATTTGTAACGGATGGAGCTAACGGAAGGCGTTAATTTTTTTTTTTTTACTTTTTACATTCAAAAATTACTTTTTACTCTTTCTTTCTTTATTGGTAAATATATGTGCAATAAAGTTTTTTTTTCTTATTATTTATCGAAAATTACTTTAACCTTATTTTTTATTTTCAAATTTTACCTTCCCCCAAGCCCCGCGCCGCCCCCCCGCCCCCCCTTTTTTTTTTCTTATTAGAAACCCAAAATTCTTCTATCAGTTGGTTGTGGGGTTAAATTTGACCAGTTTGGAGAAACCCAAAATTCCTCTATTAGTTGGTTATGGGGTTAAATTTGAAAGTAACAAAAAAAAAAAAAAAGGAGCGGGGTGCGGGGAAGCAGGTGGTGTTAAAATAATTTTCTTAAATAGTTAAAAAATGGGGGTGAATAATTTTTGAAAAAGAGTAAGGAAAAAGGAACTTTATTGCATATTTATTTATGACTAAAAAAAGAATGAGTTAAAAGTAATTTTTGGAAGTAAAAGTAGTAAAAAAAAAGAGAAAATGTTACAAAGAGGAGGTTAAAAGAACTTTTGAATTTTTGAAATTGTGGCTAAGGCTTTGGCGGTTGGTTGTGGGGTTAATTGGTGGTGTGGAGTCGATTCTAATAAGAAAAAAAAGGGGGGGGTGTGGGGGTGTGTGTGGTGGATGTAAAATTTGAAAATAAAAAATAAGGTTAAAATAATTTTCGATAAATAATAAGAAAAAAAGAACTTTGTTGCACATATATTTACCAATAAAGAAAGAAAGAGTAAAAAGTAATTTTTGAATGTAAAAAGTAAAAAAAAAAAAATTAACGCCTTCCGTTAGCTCCATCCGTTACAAATTGACAAAATTGGACTGTAGGGGTCTAATTGTTAACGGAATGCTAAGTTTAGGTGTTTTTTTGTTAATAGTGAAAGTCCAGGTGTTTTTTTGTAAGTTGTCAGAAAAGTTCAGGTGTTTTTTTGTTAATAGTGAAAGTCCAAGTGCTTTTTTGCAAATTGTCAGAAAGTTCAGGGGCTTTTTTGAAATTTTCCCAGCGGTTTATATTTGTTTCTATTTGATTTTGCGCGCAAGTTGTGTTTTTGTTGGAAAGTAGGTAATCGGAGCGAAAAGGACGTTTCTAAGGCTCCTAATAATCCCCGGAGGAATGCAGAAGCTTTCGAGTACGTGTGGCACATTAGGATCTTCCCCGGAATCTCAAATGAAGCAATCAAAGCATGCAAGGAAGGCTTCGAGGCTCTTGAAGACCAAAAGAAAGAACAAAACAACCAAAACCAGCCAGAGAAACTCGGGGTATCAATACCCCAACACCGGGTATCAATCCCAGGAAGCGTGCTGTCCAAGGAGGAAAGAGGTATCGATACCCCTTTTTGGCTTATCAATCCCTGGTGTCTGCGCGAGAACTTTTGAATTGCATTTTTGTAATTCTTTTGTAAATGGGGTATATATACCAGCTGAAGCCCGAATCTAGGGCATTCAATATCTGCATTTTCTCTCTCTACCTCCATTAAAGCTTTAGCTCCCACCTCTGTCCTCATTCATGTTTTGAGGAAGGTTTTTGGGTACGATCCGTTCATTTTCGAAGCTTTTCGCCTTCATTAAAGTTGTAAGGAATTCTCTCATCTTCTGGGATCTTGTATTTATTTCGAATTTAATCAATGTTTAGCATTTTCCTTATCTTTACCCTTACTCATTTCATGTCTCCTTTCATTATGAGTGAGTAGTATAGTAAAACTAGGTTGTGGGATGGTTAACATCCCGTAACCAAGGGTATTTCTTGTTCTTCTCTCTTAAATCTTCATTTTCTAGTTTAAACATGTGTTAGGGTTAATTTTTATGTATCAAAACTTGGGGGTGTTAATCTCGTTGATCATATGTAGGCAAGGGTTACGCTACTTGTCACATATGATGCTTGGAGTTATGTCCTTCCGAGGGTTTGTTAAAATGTCTCGAAAACCCTATTCATGCTTAAACACTTTAGTTAAAAAGAGGAGGAGCAAGTTTACTTTTGAGTTATGGGTGTTAATTATCCCTAAGCCTAGCCTTTAGTTTGATCTCCAGTTAAAAAGCCGTATTTAGGTTAAGTAGCCATTTTCTAAATCTCTTAGTTGGCCGTCTCCATGCCGAATTTGGTTGGCGGTCCTAACGCTGCAATCTCTACCAAAGCAAACTTCCGAACGAGTTATGGATGCGCTCCCTGTGGATTCGACCCCGGACTTCCGGGTATTATGCTTTCAACCGACCTAGCCCTACGCTTGTGGTATTCTTATTTCAACACATATTAAGGTCGCAAGCAAAAATATAGAGAGATGTGGGAGAAAAATTCGGATTATTTGTGTCTCTGGATTATGACAAGTAGTGGTCTATTTATAGGCCACTACGCACCCATTGAGAATGGGTACGCACCCGATCCAATCGGATCGTTAGATCAGATCCTATGGTCTAGATCGATCAGTCACATCCAGTCACACCGACCCGGTGTACTGTTTCACTCACACCTAATCGGATTTAATCCAATCTGTTGGATCGTGCCCATTCGCGATCGACGGCTGAGATCGCAACTCTTCGAACCAACGTACCCGTAGGCTCGAGTTGCACCCGATCGGAACCGTGCAAAGTGCGCCGCTAAAGCGCCACAGCCCACGCCACACTGCCTATGCCGCGCTCGTGTGCGTAACGGCGTTGCCGGTATGGCGATGCACCATAGGGCTGCACCACACTAGATCATTGTTTATTCATATTAGGAATGTTTCCTAATATATACCACTCTAACTTCTCTCAACTAACCAATGTGGGACAAAGCTCACAAAGAGGAAAACCAAGCATTCTAAGGAAACAAGAAAAGTTTACAAAACCAAAACAACGACTCCTTTATTTTGAAAATCTCTAACAACGAGCTGAGTAGTGAGCTTTCGAACAAACTTGTTTTGCAAATGTAACGAGCTTCGAAAATGTTTCTTCATTAATCGGGCAATATCAAACCAGTTAGCAATTAGTTGATCACATACCAAGTTTGAGTTGCTTGAGAATTTATTTTTTTTATCAGTACATTTTTATCAAGTGCTATAACGTGTTTCAGGTTTATCACGTTTTTTTTTTACAAGAAGTTTAGGTTTAAATCAACTCGATACCACAACTTTTTGAGGCTCTAGGGAGCTCGTTCAATTGACTGCTGACTTGCTGCTTCTCCCTATCTTCCGAGTAACAACACAACGTCATCCTTTCCAAAACTGTTGCATTTTCTAACAAAAACCTTATCAACTGCATCCATACCAGCTCCTCGTCACATAATCCAATACAAACAACTTTGAGGAAGGATGCGAAACAAGAAGGTACCCTTTTCCAACATCAATTCATAATCGAGCCAAGGGTTGAAGCCCTACAAGAATTAGATGTAAACCAATTTAGTAACTGTAGATGGATATGAAAATTAAAAAATTCATGAGGACCGGGATAACCAAGAAGATCAGAATGAATCGTCTCCAGTCCATCGGATTGACTACGTTGTCTGGCCCCGCATTGAAAAATGGATGACAAATATGCTTTTGATGTAGACCATTAACTTTTTTTTCCAGACAAATGTGACTGAGAAATCATGCGGCTGTCATTGCAGGATCAGACTGACGTTTTTTTAATAAATATGAGTCTGAGTCTGCAAATGAACGGCGCAAATGATGAAGACGGTCCAAGTGATTTTCAACCAACATGAGGTACTTGGCACCAAACAGCACTCAACAAATTAGTACAGTGAAGGTTTTCCTTATGTGTGAGCAACAAACATAATCAAGAAATTGCTAAATAAACAGCTCCAGGTTTTCCATATGGATAGTCAAACGAGAGAATCTATACCTTGAGTGTATCAATTGTAGTCGACAATTTCTTCGCATGGCAAATCCCAGTGAGTAATCCGAGCGCTTGAGGGGCAACATCTTGCTCCGGCATATGTTGATACAAATGAATAGATGCATCAACTAATGAAGATAGGTCACATGGATGGAAGTCAACTATCATTTTACTCTTGTAGCGTAGATGGATAAGATTTTGAAGCATAAATTTTGGCCATACAACTGAGAGTTTCATGCCGTATGTATCCATTCTCGATAGTCAATCTCTTCAATGTCGGAATATGAATCGTGATAGTCTTTAGATTCTCCCCTCCACAATTCACTAAGGCCAACTCTTGAAGCACTGGGCAACTAGAGAAAAGTCGTTGTGTGGAGTCGTCATCTGCAAATGTAACCCACCAGAGTTCCAAGGTCCTAAGGTTCGAATAAGCGAGTAGAGTGAACTGCAGTTGGTGCCTCCTTTATACTCTCATGCACATCAACAGAGTTCGATTCCCTTAAGCACTCATCCCCTCCCCAAGTCCCCTAGGGATAGGATCTGGTACATTAGGATTACCGAATAAAAAAAGAAGAAAGAAAGAATATACCGAACAAACGGCGTATGCCAAACAGGGTTTAAAGATATTGATTTGGTACGAGGCACCCGAGTAATGGTAAGGGGTGCGATGCATCCAAGGAAGGGGGAGCATTCCTCATGTGCAAAATAGGGTGATTTGTTGGGGTTTTTTTCCCATGATACTGTAATAGGTCCAATAGTGTTTGGCCCAAAAAGATTTGTGGGCTAGTAATTTTTTTTTTGGGTGAAGTTTCTACACCTTTTTGGCACATGTTTGTCCCATGCTTTTGTTAGTTTCCCTTGGAAGCCTGGGGTTGTTTTTCTCTTCCTGAACACCGTGAGAGCACTTTGTGTGTTTGTGCTTTCGGTGGAGAAGAGAAATTAATAGTGTGCATCAAGTGTGTGAGTGCTACGGTGGTTGAGGAGGAGATTTGGGCAGCCATTGTTTCTCCTTCTTTTGTCAAAGCATTCCCAGCAGCTTGTGTACACCTTTTGGGGCACTTTTGGGGCAGATTTGTTTCAGTTCGGCTCTCCATTTCAGATGAGTTGGAGAGTTTTTGGTGAACTAATTTGGTGAGATATTTCCCTTATTTGGTTGTAGTTTGTTGGATAGGGTTTCTGTGAGATCTTTGATCTCTTTGTAAACCTTGGTGATAGTGGAAATTTCTCTCTCTCCCGTGGAGTAGGTATTGAGGCCGAACCACGTACATTGGGCGTTATTCTTTGTGCGTGCTAATTAATATTATTGCGCTTCGTTGCGGATGAGATTGATTTAATAGGAAAATCCCAACAGGGTCCATCTTATGTGATTGATTCATTTGTGAGGCTTTTAGGATCCAACACACACTAGTTCTTATATCAAAGCACAAGTACCTTGATGAGGATAACTTGCTCTTTTTTCATCCTCCTCGTACGCAACCAAACATAAGACACAGTCTTCCAGGGATTCATGAAATTGGACAGGATATGTGGTTTGACTTGAAGCAAGGAACAATTTCTCAGTCATCCTTTATCCGGTTAGATATGGTTGGAATACACATGTTTGACTTAGAAGATGAGGGGAATGAAATGATTAAGCAAGATATTCATGGACAAGCACTAGACACAATAGCTCAAGGGTGCTTGATAATTTAGGATGAAACAACCTTTGACCTATTGACGCCCCAAGTATATCTCCGATTGAACCATATTAATTTAATTTTTGAAACCATAACAATTATGAAAAAGGACATTGACTCCCTAGGTGCCACTTGCATATATAGCATTGATAGTCGGGGATGTACAAAAGACAAGTGAATTTGATATAGACTTCCAGCGGAGGCGGAATGGGACACTGATAAACTATTTTTGTAATGTAAGCATGGGCAAGGGCAAGTACAACTTGCTAAGGCGCAAAATTCAATTTCCTCTGTATTTGTAATTCTCGTTATGTCAAAAACATATACAATGTTCTCTGCACCTTGCCCCATGGTTACCGTACAAAAATAATTTTTCAGGGTTCCATTCTGCCTCCACTAGAAGTCTATATCCAATTCGTTTGTCTCTTGTACGTTCCCGACTATTAATGCTATATATGCAAGTGGCACCTGGGGAGTCGATTTCCTCTTCCATAATTGTCATGGTTTCCAAGTTTAGATTAATTTGGTTCAATCTGAAATGTGCTTGAAGCATCAATAGATCAAAGGTTGTTTCATCCTCCACTATCAAGCACCCTTGAGCTATTTTGTATAGTGTTTGTCCATGGATATCTTGGTTAATCACGTCATCCCCATCTTCTAAATCGAATACGTGTATTTTCAACCATATCTTACCAGTGGATGCGATTGTCTCGGTACACGGACCCTGAAATAAAAGATAAAAGATGGATGAGAAATTGTTTCTTGCTTTCAGTCGAACCACATATCTTGTCCAATTTCATGACTTAAATAAAAGATGGATGAGAAATTGTTTCTTACTTTCAGTCAAACCACATATCTTGTCCAATTTCATGACTTTTACGGTGGAGAAAAGAATCCTCATCGAGCAAAGAAGAGTTCAATTTCAAACTCTCCCACTCCTTGACGTGGTAGATCACTATATTCTTCCGTCACGTTATACATGTTAAAGCAATTATGTCCTTTCTTCCCCCAATGAATAACAGCCAGCCCTTGAGGGCAGAAAATGGGTGCCATTCGAATCCGTGGAAGATTGTGTCTCATGCTTAATCGCATATGAGGATGAAAAAAGAGCAGGTTATCCTCATCGGGTGCTTTGATATAAGAGCCACCGTGTTGGATCTTGGAAGCCTCAAATACAGAGTCAATCACGTAAGAGGGGCCTCAATCACCTCCCAGTGTGAAAAAAAAAGTCATAAAAGAAGATCGCTAACATAACCGTTGAAACCACGTGCCTATCAGAATTCAAGTAGCTGAAAACAAAGCTTCAGAATACATATCGTGTATCAGTATTTCAATTGTATTGGAAGAGTAGGAGAAGAGTAGGAGTTTCTATTATATAGTTGGACAAGATTTTTGGAAGAGGGGAATACTAAAGACAAGAATGGGAAAGTAGAGTAATTTGTATTACAATTGAACTCAAACTTATTTTTGGGTATAAAATGGCTAGAACACATCCCTATTTATACTACTCTATGGAAGACTCTAGTAAATATTTTCATATAAAATAAAGTAAAAGTAGACGGAGACCCTCTCAACTATCACTTTTTCCCTTGGAGACCCCCTAAAATTTAAAATCACCCATACAAACTCCCTTTACTATAATTGATAACCAATCAACACCATTCTGTCAAAAGGACCGTTAAGATGAAGGGATCAGCGTAGACAATTTTTATAAATGAGGGGGGGGGGGGGGGGTGTTTGGGGGTTTCAATGTGGGAGATTTTTAGGGGTAGAATCATCATTTTGCCTCATTCCGGTAATAGAGTTAGCCAATTTTTTATTTCATATAGTTGAGGGGGTTTGTATGGGTGGTTTTAAATTTAAGGGGTTTTTGTGGGAAAAAAACATAGTTGAGAGGGTCTTCGTGTACTTTCACCTAAAATAAACTTTGAGGTAATTCTAAAATTACATATGTGACTAAATCTTACAAAAAACTCTAGATATTTCATGAGGATATTCTAGAGCTTTTAAAGCTAGATATTTTAGATTTTTCTAAAAACTGGATGTTTATATATTCTTCAATAATATCTTCCATCTTTGGGTTTTGTCAATTGGACTTGTTTGGATTTAACTTTCTTGTGCCAAAATACTAAATTTAATTTATGTTTCAACAATGTTAATCATAATTAAATGCATAATTTATGCAATTTCTGGGGACATTGATTCAAAATTGTAGTTTTTGCTTCTCTAGGGATCTTGTTAGGGGGTCTCTTGAATTAAAATAAGGAGGGACGTATACTTTTGGGTGATTTTACCTTGTGGACTGTCCTAAGATGCTGCTTTTGTTTTAGTTTTTTTTTTGTTTTTATCAGCCTAAGATACTGTTCAAAAGCTTAGCAAAAAAAATTGTGTTCGGATTATGAATTTAAGTCAGGAAAGGACAAAGTAAAAGAAACGATGAGAAGATTCTGTAGCCATAAGCCTATGTTATTTATTCCTTTGGTTTTGGTTTTGGACCGTTGAGAGCAATTCGTTTAATCTCGACCATCATTAATAGGTTAAATTCGTTCTATGACTTTATAAATTTTGGACTTATTAATTGTCGAGAGGAACGATTGACATGCAATTGTTGAGGCTTTTGAGTAGTACTTTCCTCTCCTTCATTTAGTTAGGGTGAACAGAGTTCTCTGCTTATTAGCACTGATTTTTTATTGTCGGAACATCTTCAATGCACTTTTTATAAATGGCTCCTAAAATGAATTCTTTGGCGGACACATAAGCATAAGTAGAACACAATTTTGTGTGCCAAAGAATTGCTAATTTAGAAGTTTTCAAAGGTATGCTAAGTTTTTTTTTTTGGGGTAAGTGAAAGTATGCCAAGTTATTGTGTTAAAATGGATAGAAATAAATTATTTATCCACTCTCTCTTTCTCTCCCACTCTTGACTCCCATTTCAAAAATAATGTATTATGAGAGAGTGACCGTATCGCAAAATAAAACAAAGTACTAAAAAATAAGAATATTAACAGAACGAATCATTTGGCCACTCTTATTACTGCCTTTAGTTAATTAGTGGGAACCTAAGCACAAAAAGGACATTTATTTTCTAAACAAATTAGCAACTCTCATTGGGCGTGTGTTTAATAGATGCCCTCACTAAGTCAAATTAGTAGGCTTGATCAAAACTTAGCTGCCCTTTTCAACACCTTATATTATTCCGTAATCGTCTCTTAATTAAATAAAGATAAACTTAAGCCACATGTGGACTTTTAATTAATTACTTGTGTCTCTGTATGCATACGTCTTTTATATATAATAATTTGAGTAGTGTAAAATTTATGTTAGTTGACTTATTTAGCCGAACGGGGCTTTAGTGTATAGTATGTGACCTTTAGCTAGGGACACCCACTAAAATTAAGGCGGTGCTACTTCCACTGCTTTGTTTCACCGCGCGCCCCACCCCAGTGTCCAATCTCATCATCCGTCTCAGCAATCAATTGTTCATATTTTAAAAATACTCTTTTAGAAAAGAGTTTAACTATTCATCGAAAGAGTAATTTTTAAAATTCGGACCGTCCAGAATACTTTGAATGATGAGATTGAGAGCGGAGTGGTGAAACAGAGCGGTGGGATAGACTTTCTGCTAAAATTCTAAAGATGTACAATATGTCAAGCAACAAAGAAACAAAATATCAAATCCTTTCGGATATTTTTTCTTTCTTTCTTTTTGGTAGAGAACTATGTTACAATATCAGAGACCTCTGCCTTTGGATATTATTATTAACCAAAGAATGATCGAGACCGTATTTTTTATATATACATTTGTCTATCCCTATTTCAACTAATCATCTTCGGTCCTCGTTTTTGGAGCGGCCGAAATTTGGACTTTTTTGTTCAATCCAAAATGTTGACCGGAAAGGATCTAACTTGAAGAATATATTCTGAGCATCTCCAATTCCCATGCGACAAGTTTAAAAATTCAGGCCACTGTAGTACGGCATTTGAGCCGTTGATCGATCTTTGCAATCAATAGTTCGGATTTTATCTCGATAACAGATGGCTCAAATTGGCGGATGCTGAGATGAAATCCGGACTATTGATTGTTAAATAGACGACTCGAATGCTGCTCCATAACCTTATAGTGTGGCTGTGCAACTATTTGGTTATTTCCCAAAGCAAAATACAATATATGTTAACGAGGGCTTTCAAGCGGATACATCTATTTTTAGTATGTTAACCGGAGTATCTTAGAATTTTCGGATGAACTTACGTGTACTTTTACCATTTTTAGTAAGAGATTAATCTCATAGTTCATTTGCGGAAAGCTCATTTAAAACCAGCGCATGGGTTCCATATGGACTAATTTCATAAGAATTGACAGAACCTAAGAAGTTTATTAGAGACAGAGAAGGGAATAAGCTCCAAAGTCTCGTCACATAACGATTAAAAAAAATGAATACATATCAAGACAATTTTAATAACAAAAATGAAAGTGACATATCGTTTTCGCTATAAATTTGTAAACTATATATGCGAAAATAATGTGACGCAGAAGATTCACGCTTACACCGGCACTACAGTCTTAGAGACAATCTTACTCGATTTGCGTTTTGAGGAAGGTTTTCGAGAGTAACGAACAAAGAGAGATCGGTAGAGAAAATTAATTGGAAATCGTGTCTAGTGATTTGAAGACCCCAAAACGAACAAGGCCCGGAAAACTCTACAATCACACACAATTTAGAAACTTACACAACCAAGTTTAGTGGTGTGCAAATTTTTTGTAGCTGTGATTGTGGCAAAATCCAGGGTTGGAACATTTATTTCCATTGTGAATATGTACAACGTTTGTAAAACCTGTAAACCTACGTCATACGTTGGGGCAGAGCAATAAATATACGTGTCGCATAAAAACCACATAGAATTTAAATCCAATGCTTGAAAATTGAAACTCAAAAGGGTTTGCTCCCTCGTAAAATCTTTTGAATGAAATCTTTCAGGTGCTATCAACTCTTTTGAGGTTAGTTCATACGAAATTCTGCTCTGACCTGAATTGGGCTATCTGCCAGTGAACGATGTGATTGAACCCTCGGAATTATTTAAGGCGCGCGTGTTAGTCCAGACACTTCAGTTTATAAAAAGAATGCACAGACAACCGAGTTTATTTTCTAAAGTTTCTTCCATTGTCTTGTCAACTTCTGTAATTAAACAGAATCAGAAGGTGGGGTGTTCGAATGAAATGGACATTGTAAGGATGCAGCCAGCTAGTATTTATTTCTACTCTCCCAGATTCAGGAACGGTTCCTCTCCGGTTCATATTTTGAATAGGAGAAGACAGTCTTGATTAAAATCGTTCATTTACCGCAATCAATGATTTGGCTGTATTTTTACACTTTTACCTGTAAGAATAAGCTCTTATCGGTAAAAGAGTACGAGAAAATCTGAATTATCTCTTGCAGTTCAAACCATTGAACTGTCTCTCATATGAGGTCTACCACTAGTCTCTATGAAGTCTCTCTCTTCATCCGCTATAACGACTCCTACTTTCCCCAGTCTGTCACGCTTTTATTTCTCTGTTTATCATGTTTGGACTGTACTCTAAAAACAAAAATTGATGCTGAGGAGGTATATGTTTTCATTATTTTGGGGGCCGATTTTTTTTAGATGTTATATTTTACATCTTAGATTCTGGAGGGCTACAAATGAGTCGAGCTTTGCTACACTCAAGTTTGTTTATTAATTTTTTAACGAACTCGAGCTTGAACTCAGTAAAAACTTAATAAGTCGAGCTCGAGCCGAGCGGGCCTTGGCTTGACTCGAGCTCGAGCGTGTTCACGAACCTTAATGGGCCAACAAATAAACAAACACACACACACACACACATATATGCTCGCATAGGTCTAATACAACCAAAAATATTTTAATTGAGGAAGGTATATATTTTTCATTTTTCTAAACTCTACAAGAAAATAATCTCAATTTTAGAATAATAATATGTAATATATTTTTGTAAGGATTCTGCATTAGGGTATATATCAAAATGCCAATGCTAATTGTAGTAAATTAACGTAAAAAGTCTACTAAGTCTTGGCTTGCGTGCCACCTCCAGCTGAGCCTCTACTGGCTTGTGTTCGACTTGATAACGAAACGAGCCTAGAATTTGAGCTTGAACTTGTTTATTATGTATCAAGTCAAGCGTGGACGAGCTTTTACGGAGCCGAGTCTCGAGCGGCTCTGTTTGTTTGCAGCTAGTGTGATTTCCTGGGGTCCTATATATAGTGACTCGGATCACTACAAGGTTGGAGTGAGTATCTCAGCAATTACGATTCAGATTTTAAATTGAGAATAAATTCTTTATACCGCCAGTGTAAACATTTGTTTCCTCCAAATCAATTGCATTGCGACACATGTCAAAACAGTGGTCCCAATTAATAAAATATAGCGACGTGGCACAATGCAATTGATTTGGAGGGAACAAATGTTTACACCGGCGGTGTAAATAATTTATTCTCTTTTAAATTACTGTAACTCTTATAGAGAAATATTAAACTCTTTCGTAGAATAATTTTATTTTTTTTAATTCTGACCGTTTAAAACATTTGTGAACAACTGAAATTGCTCACTGCTAGGGTCCTCGAATGGCTCTTTCTCGTGCCCAAGGGATATGCAGAATAGATGTTCTAGCAGAATAGTACTGCTTGGGGCAGGTACAATGTCAAGAAGCCATTTAATAATGTGCTTTTTAGCCTTAATGTCCATTTATTGGTTGTCTAATCCAAACTCACACGAGCTGTGATCGAAATGCAAGCTCAAGTAGGTTTTTTTTTTCCCAAATAAGATAAGCTTATCAAGTTTGATTGGTCGATTCAAGTTTCGCTTCAAAATTTAACGTCAATTAAAAAAAGTGTCCGTAATTTATTTATGAAAGAGAAGCCGATCTTAAACGAGTTTTTATGAATGAACACAAATCGAGTTCGACCAGCTTCTTTAACTTAAAGAATACTTTTTTTATTATTATTTTCTTATAGATGGTCCATAAATTAAACAAACAGAAGACAAAAAAGCGAAAAAAAAAACAAGATTATCTTATCAGTGGGACCTAAAAATTAAATAATCAATGCAGCTGAAGTAATAGATTTGCCTTGGATTTCTTAATTTATTGTTCTGTTTGCTGCTGATCGATGCATGGCTTCAACATTCCCTAACTTGCGACGAAACGCAACTCTATTTAAGTGCTTTGGACAAATGGAAATTATAAAATACTTCAAATTAAATAAGATGTTGTACTTGTCATGTGATAAATTATTGAAGGAAAAAGAACTAGTGTAATACAGGTTAATATAATGTTTATATAGATATTCTTGCACGGTCAGGAGAAAAAAAAAAAACTCGTTCGATTGAGTTATCTCAGTTGGCAAGGACTACTTCCGGGTGATTGATCACGAGTCAAACCCGAAAATAATCTGATTTCTTTCACAAAAAACAATAGGAATATAGTAATTATTAATAATATTGTATCGATGACATAACAGGGCACTTGGAAGTAGGATCCACTGGGCATGATTGAGTTAGATATGGAAATCCAAATCCAGCTTGATAGATTCACATATTATATTACCGACAACTTTTCTTCGGTTAAAATATTATTTATAAAAAAGGTGCAAAAATCTAGAATGTTCATTGGTGGCCAGGGGATGAAAAGTTTAGAAACCCTCTTTCGCCTTTCAAGTTTCAAGGAGAAGAGAAGTGGCCACAGATTTTAATTTTAATGTTTTTTTTTTTATAAAAAAAAAAGTGATTTTAATGCTTTAAAGTGAACCCTATCTCTCGAGGGGGATGGCCATGAATATTTTGCTTTATTTTATCCATAAAGTGGATGCCATTTGCAGTGCTTCGTGACAACTTTTGGATGCATGTGTAGAAGTAGGAAAAAATCTAAGTCGTATAATTTACGTGCGTTAACGATAGCGTGAATGTGAAAGCGCGTTTGAAAGACATTCTAACTCACTAAAATTCTCGAAAGTGAAGATATAAGAGTGTGAACGCATGCAGTGTATTTTGAAGGATTAAGTGACTGAGGAAAGAATAATCACCTCTCCATTTGTTTTTTTATTATATTTAATGTGACGACATTGATCGTGTGCTTTTAGGTCAAGGGAATTTCCACAAGTGTTTAATTAATGAAATCACTTTTTAATCAAAAAGGAGACATAAAGATGAAGCACTATGGCTTTTTATTTATTTATTTTTTATTTTTTAAATTACCTCAATGTATGGTTGACTCCAATCCACGTGTCTGGCACGTGTCTCATTTTCTTGTGAGGCAATTGAAACTTAATTAACTCATGAAACTGGGCTTTTCTAGAAAGCATGGAAAAAATCTCAAATTTAATATTGATTGAAAACTAATGTGCACGCAACCATATCTATTGTACAGTTTTAGATACATGTATTTTGACTTTGTTCGGAACTTATTTTGGTGTTTTTTTTTTAATTTTTTGTAACTTTTTGTTTAGTTTTTCGTTGTAATTCTTTGGGTTCATCGTTCGTCTCGAAGTGACGAATCAGAAAAGCATAAAAATATATATGGACCGTTGATGTTTAAAAAAAGTTCATATGAGACGATATTTTAAGAAAAAAAAAGAAGATAGTTGCATGTTTGATACTTTTTTGTTTTTTTTAGTGAACTTTTTTTTCGTTTTTGGTCATAATTTTTTACTTTTCAGATTCCTCTTATATATCGACATGGATGATTAACCCAAAAAATATATCACAACTAACAAAAATTTAAAAAAGATGAACAAAACATACGAAATGAAGAAAAAAATAAAGTTTACAGGAACACACGGTTACGGAAAAAATTAATACCCAATTTATTTTTATTTTTTTTCCGAAAAAGGGGAGCATATACAGACAGTTTAGTGGATAGGGTGTTGAGATGAGTTTGGATTTTCTCTGATAAAAAAAAAGATTGAGTTTGGATTTGGTCCCACATGCAAGGGGGTTTCTGTCATTTTCTTGGTATCATATTCACATTTCTAAACACATGTGGACAACGTTTGACGTACCTACGGAATAGGACCCTAGAGGTGGAGGATACATACGTATTTTGATATTTGAAAATTTTCTTTTGTTGTAGATTTGATATTGCAACGTTAATTCTCTGATGCTGAATTATTGTCACCTTTGCCTGATTATTATTTTTTTGGGAAGATGAGCACTTTGTTGAACTGGAATCCGTGAATGACCAGAACAGTGGAAATGTGTTGCAAAATAAATCTTGTCAACCTTGTTCATGGTGGTCCGGTTGAGCCATGCATATGTGAATGTATGATATTTGAGGAATTGGAAGAAGCCGAGACTTGTTACAAGGCATATGTAAGGCGAAAGGGCTTGAGCATTCGGAAAGGTCATACTGGCCTGTTTGACAAGGACAAGTCAGTGATCTGATCGGAGTAGGCCTTTTTATTAATAAAGAGGGATACCACTGTCGAAGTTACCAAAATAAGTTTGTAATAATTTCAAGATTCATGAAATATTTTTTGCTGTTCAAAAAAAAAAAAAAAAGTATACAAAATGTTCATAACCGTTCCCGAACAATGATTGGATGCAAAGCAATGTTTGGATGAATGGAAATGGGTAGTAAAACATAGTCGAATTATGCTAATATGTTAATTTTCCTGAATACCGTGTAGTCTAATTATGGGTTTATTTGGACAAATAAATTTTTCCCGGGTTGTATTTGGACATCGAAAATCAAAAGAATAGTTCGAATTGTATCATATTTATGGTACGAAATTTGTAAAGCGATAAATTTACTTCTTGTGAGTTGTACATGCGGGAAATTAATAATCCCATTTAGGTTTTTTTTGAACGGCAAAAAAAATTATTAATCGAATGTAAGAATTACAAGAGATTAAAAAGATAAGAGCAACGATATCGATCCTGACGCAAGAGAAACATTCCAACGAGGTTGGCATGATGACCATTTACATTTATATACATTTATTTGGGTACGTGATATACGTCTTTAAAATACAAGGTGTCAACGGCATAATAATTTGCCGAGAAAAAAAAAACGGCATAATAATTTGCTGCAAGTTTAATTGAAAGAGATTAATCTTTGATAACGACTACTTAAAACAGAAGTGAAACACGATAAGTGGAGAATGGAGAATCCATCATTAAAATGCAATAATCATGAGACACTTTGATTAATACGTTAATGGCCACGTTAATGATGATTTCGGATCGACGTGGCGTCAAGCGTATGGACTTCCATCATTTTCTTAGACAGCTAAGTGAACTTCATGATAGCCCTTTTTATTCCCCATCCCTATGCTGGTTTCTGGATCAGTTTTCGCATGCTTCGATTAAATTTGGGAGACCAATCTCACCGTTCTCACTAGCGGATGCATGGTCCAATTTAAGGCCGAGTTGAAGTCCTGTATGGATATGCCCAAAAAATTGGTAGCACACAAAATGATTCGAACACAGAATCTTAAAAGAAAACAAACTCCTGTATTTCAGACTTTCACATGACGACCAAGTATGGGTTTCTAAGAGTTCTCGTAATAAAATCACAATGCCATGATGCAACAAAAACTAGTGTTTCGATTTCATGCTAAAGTGTATGGTTAAATATCCTGTCATCAACTAGCTAG
Source organism: Rhododendron kiyosumense (assembly GCA_019656275.1). Classification (NCBI taxonomy): domain Eukaryota; kingdom Viridiplantae; phylum Streptophyta; class Magnoliopsida; order Ericales; family Ericaceae; genus Rhododendron; species Rhododendron kiyosumense. Next base: position 143,798 of record BPLS01028991.1, on the reverse strand, counting down.
ATGGGAGAGTGATTTATACATAGTTTAAAAGTGGAATGGCATCTCTCTGAAGAGCGGTACAGAGTGGCTGGATCAACCGCTTATCTCTACAATTGATGTCTCGGACGTTAACCTAGCTAACATAAAAATTTGACGACTACCCTTGATTAGTTTGATCCGAGGTTCTAACTGAACACGAAGCTATTTTTTGTTATTTTGTGTTTTCTCATGTTAAAACAAACAGATAGAAGGTTTATCTGTTAAAATTTTTGAACAGTTCGATTGATCCGTGTATGATGCGCTCTTTACCCTTTTAATAAGTTTATGCCCCGGTATTAGTTCGATTTGTAAGAGTTTTGTCGCTTATTTTTTCAAGAGTAATTAGTTTCGTCTTTGGACGAATATTTTTGTCTACATCGAGTTCTTTCAAATGATGTTACTTCACAATAAAATCTGCGCCCATAATGTTTTTGACGGGGCAACTCGTGATGTGTTTTCAAATCTATAGCTTAGAGAGTTCATTAGTGCGTTCTTACTTGGTTAGAGTCAATTTGATTCTTTTGTCTTTTACTAGCATCTTTTTTGAGACTGCTAGATAGATATGAATCTTTGGCGGAATGTGCGTCAACCAATGTTTGGGTTGGGATGAAAGATATCAATTGCCTTGTACTTTCCTTATTTTGCTTTGTTTGATGATTAGTTTGATTGTGTCTAAAATTTTGTAAGAAACTCCATTATGCAAGTGTCGTCGGGCTTATATATATATATCACATCTCACTTGTTTGACAAAAAAAGTAAATATATACCAGAAAAATAACAGAAACATGCACGTGAAATTGAGAGATGTCTTTCTAAAACAAATAGTAAACTCCGAGAGGTTAATTTCCAGAGAATCAGAGCTTTGCTTTCTCCTAAAGGTTTCATTTTTTAAATCTCTAAAGTACTAGCAACTCTCTCGAAGCTTGACCAAACAGAACTTTACTCTTGCTTCAATCAAGGCCTCCACTTGTGAACGATGAAATAGACCCTCAAATTAATCGACGTGCTCGTAAACTGATCCGAATATTACGAATAGTAACGTTGCATGTGCGTAGGTCACATTATAATATGATTCTATGAACATGCAATGCAGAGGTGGGGTCAGGTCCAGCTACATCTTGCAATTACTCCATTGACAATGGAGGACGATTTGTATTGGGTTCCCCTAGCATGGCCCATGCAATGAGGCAATTTGTCAAAACTTAGGAGTACTTGTTTAGATCCAATCCAAAGGCTAATATTGAAAAAGGGAAGGCTACTTGAAGACAAGAATATGCATAGGATTGCATAGCTTCCATTGGCATTTGGAACGTTAGATATCCGGTCCGAGAGTTAATCCGGTTGGTTGTTGGGTTTGATTGCTACACAATTGACTATGATTTGATTGTTAGGATTAGGCTGTAAGAAAAAAATTTCTTGTGAATTCCCAAGTTCTGGCGTTGATTATCTGCCTTTGACCAAACCGACTAGAAATGAAATTAATCAAGGTACACGTAACTAGTCCAAACATCCCTTACTGTCGGGAAAAAAGAAAAAAAAAACTTTGGATATTTGCCAGAAATAGTGGCAACTAATCCATAGGAACTTTTTTTATATTTTTTTAATGGGGATCAGAGGCACTTTTTAAACGTAGCATTGACAAAAATTTATGGAGGAAGGGGGGCTGCTGTCCCCTCCGGGACAGCAGCGTGCGGCTGTCCCCCATTTTGGGGCCCACCTCGGTCTCGTTCCGATGATCAAAATTGTTCATTTTGTAGAGCTCGTCGAGTAGAACAACTGTGAAAAAAATCAACTTAATTGGATATCATTAAATGCCTAATCGGAACCTTTTCATTTTGAAAAGAATGGATCCGAAACATTGGATCAAATCCACTGTAACCCATGGACTGAGAGTTATATGAGCCCCGATCAGGCACTTAAAGATATCCAATTGAGCTGATTTTTTGCATAGTTGTTCTACTCGACGAGCTCTACAAAATGAATGATTCTGATAATTGGAGTGAAACCGCGGTGGGTCCCAAAATCGGGACAGCAGTACGCTGCTGTCCCCTTGGGGACAGCAGCCCCCCTGTGTCCAAAATTTATAGGGTTGATTCCTCTCGACAACGATTTGTTCTTGGGGTCATCTTACCTCACGCAAAAAACGTGAAAAGAGATGTGAGAGAGACAAGAGAGATTAGTCTAATTCATCAAACACTTTTCGTCACCAAGACAAGGAAAAAAAAAATTATAAGTTTAAAAAATGAGTAAATAATACCAAATTTAACATTTATTGGTACTATGCTTAAAAACCTATAGTGCATTTTTTGTTTTTTGTTTTTTTTTTGCAAAAGTTGCCTGTTTGGCTGTTTTAGCTAAAAGAATAACCTGGATTATTGGCTTATTCAGTCAATAAGCTAAAAGTAAGCATACTTTTTCAACCATTTTCAACCGATCGATAAGCCATGAAGCCCAAATCTGGTGGATTATTATTCTCAACAAACCAGTAATCCTGCCTTTGTTTTAGCCAAACCAGGTAAGAGAACTTAAAACACCGAGAGTGGACTCATATAATTTTCAAACAAATTATTGAAAAGGAACTAAAAAATTAAAAATGGTATTAAAAATTTACAAAATTCAAGGGCAGGAAAACCTTGCCCCCTATGCACGCATCTGTTCTTGGCGTGCTTGGAGTCAGTGGCGCTTATACAACAGCTGTGCATGGTTCTTCTTTATAGATGCACGTAGCTTAAGTTTTTATGTTTTTGTTGGTTTTTTGGTCTTCGCCGCATACGCATGCATGCTTACACTATGCTCTATTTCATAGGCTTTTTTTGTTAGACTTCGCTTGTCGTCGGCGCTCTCATATCTACTGGCGATAGCATAGATTTGTGTCTTGTGTTTACCGGGCCAGTGCTCTATGTTCTGTTCTTCAAGCCTTTGTATTTTGGTCTTTACCCGTTGCCGACGCTTTCGATCTTACGACAATAGCACTGTTGTACTTTTCTTCATTAATGAAATTTCTTACTCTTCTAAAAAAAAAAGCCAGGCCCCTTGGTGCACCTGCCCCTAACCACAGTCTCAACTATAGAAACAGTCTTGGTGCACCTGCCCCTATTTCACAATCCCAATAAAAATACAATATACTATGTAAAGACGAGATACAATGCACATCTTTATTCACCTTCATTTGACCCCTTGAATTTGTTATGGTGGGGTCTCTTAGGTGAACAAACAACAACCCATACTACAATCGTATTTGTTCTTTCCTTTTTTAAGTCTAACTGAATGTCTGAATGATCGACTCAATTTGCGTGTACTTTGACTAATTTTAAGGTTCTAAAATTAATGGGTGTTTGGTGTTGATTTTTTGGCCTAATTTTGAATTTTGGCTTCTGGTTCTACATTTTCTAAGTGTGTGGTGCAGATTATGAGATAGATTATGCTACAATTACTTCTCAAAACGGGCACAAGGAGGCACTATTCCAAAAGTGGCTCTGGATTCTGATTCTGGATTGTGAACTTTTGAAGGCTATTTTATCCTCCACCCTTTCAATTATTTCCAAACGCTACCGTTCATTTACTTGTTTTGTTAGCGTCTATTCCTCCTCGTGCCCCCAAGGTTGAAATGTCTATTTTTTTTGGAATTTAAACATAAGACGTCATACATGACAAACACTTGTCTTAGCTTTCTCATGAAACTTAGCAAAATCCTTTGGAGCTTTTGTCTTGTTTTTTCTTTTTATATTAGCACAAAAATTAAAGTCTTAATTGTAGGTTTGATCTGAACAGTACTACTTGAACCCTTGCTATTACTGTTCTCTAAAAACAATTCCCCTCAATACGTTTTTATAAATATTAACTGTAAGGGGACTTTCCATTTTATTTAGGAATATATCTTAAACCTTCCTCTTGATAATTAGCTATAAGGCAAAAGTCAACAAGGAGTGCTTTTTTTAAACTTTCTTTTACAGTAAAAGTTGACAATGAGCATTTGATTGTTATTAAACTAGCTAGATTAACTAAAAAACCTTGTGGGAGGAGTACTACAACCACACGAGGAGAGAGCAATAAAAAGTCTTGAATGAATGTAATACTTGTATAAACGAATGTAAGTAATTAGGTCCCGTTCCGTCAAGTTTCTTACTATTTTTATAAGTACTTATTTTTCATTTTACGAAATAGGTCATTTTTTTCATAATACATCACGTTTAATTTTAGTTAACAGAAATACACCATTATTGGCCAATAAAGCATTGCTTCAAGACCTCTCTCTGCCACACATGCATCATTATATATATATATATATTACAAACAGTAATTTTCTATTTTAAGGTAATGGTGGGTCCTCTAAAATATCATCTTCCTGTTCAATTTTCTTAACATAATTTCCATTTTTAGTTTTGTTCGAGGGATATGTCTAGTTTTTTTTTTTTTTGAGCCGCAAGGGATATGTCTAGTTCAAAACCAGATATCGATATCCAGTATCATTGTCTATATGTTTCTTGAATACATGGGCATGTCATGAATAAAATATCTCCGAGTCTTGAGAGTTAGTCTGGTCGGTTAGTGAATTTGTTACTAACACAAATGATCAATGTTCGATTTATAGGGTTAGATCTTAAGAAAGTAATTACTTGTGAATTTTTTAGCCTTGGCATGAATTTTTTTTTTGTGAATTACTTTAGGTGCATGTAAGATGATCCGAATACTTCTAATGGTAAAAAAAAAAAAAAACTCTCCATAGTAGTGGTCAAACTAATCATAGCTTGGATTTGAGTGATTAAGCTAATTAATTCCCCTTTCTTTAATCGCATTGGTTCTTTTGCCTTCTTATTGTATATTTTGGATTTGCCCCCATCTCTTGGTCTGTAGGCGACATGGATGGCCATATTTGGCCAAATCAACAATCTTCCAAAGAGTCATGCGTGGGTTAAAAAACCACCACCCAAGGCGCATGTTAGCATAAAGTGCATTTCCTTATTGAACACGGTACTGTCTCTGGCATTGAACACCAGAAAAGGCTCAGAGCCTAGTCTCTCGGTCACGTCCCTTTCAAAGCTGTGAAAAGCGAAAGAAATGCAAAATGAAAAAAAATAAGGTGAAAGGAAAAAAAAAAAAAACTTTTCCAATTCCTCTGGTCGAGATGAATCAATAATTTGCAAAAATTTTGCACAAAACTAACAAATGCGGAAAAATTTAAATAAAGACAAAACCAACTTATTTTCTTTAAAGATTAGGAGAACTTCATCTTTTTCCCGAATGAATGAATTGGTGTGTCAAGTGTCCCTAGACGATTTAATTTATTCTTTACCTTCACTTTGTTTGGATGGGCTTTTAGAAAGTTATTTTTAAGAGTTGAAATGGTAATTAGTGGAGAGAGATAGAGAGAAAAATTTATTGAAAATTGTGCCAAGAGTTGAAAGTTACTCTAAAAAAGGGTAACCAAACACAGCGCTTGTTTCTCAATTTTACTCAGTCAAAAATTTCTGATATTTATATTTTTTGAGTTCAATGACATGCACATTTTCCAATCAAATATAAAAACAAGTATGCTGCATGATTACTAAAATACCATTTCTCCAAAACTCGTGAAAGTTAACTAATAACTGAAAGTTAATGAAAATACCTAAAATCCTAAGGTATCTTACGAAAGTGCCTAAAAGACCCTAAACCCGCGGGTATCATATAAAAGTGCCTAAAACACTAAAAATGCACTATAATATCATATGAAAGTACCTAAATTCTAGGGTACCCAAGATACCCTACAACCATTGGGGGTACCTTACCCTACGGTTCAACAACTCAAAAAGTTGAAGGGCTTCTACTGAATACTATTTTGGTAGCATCACTGAAAACTATTTTGCTAGCATCGATCTTTCCTGTAAATGAAATTATTTTATCGTACTTATGGATAATTTTCTCTTAATTAATTGCCAAAAAGTAAAAAACAGGTACCGTGACTTAATTAATCTTCAATTTTAATAGGTTGAGATATATTTTAAAAAAGCTTCACGTTTGTGGTCTCATGACTCACTCATGCATATGTACGCGAATTATGTCCTTGGGTCCAAGAGGACAGGGTCGTCCTTCATAGTTTTGCGTCAATGTTTCTTCAATCATTTTCTAATTTTCCATGTATGCATTAACCTTGATAATAGTAATTAATTAAGGTTCTTCCCTCGTAACCTTATATACTCGTCTATATATATAGCATGGGAGTTGGCTTGTTCCTAGTATCAAGTAAGCAAACGCAAAGAGAGATCCTTGCATTTAGGAGAGAGAGAGAGAGAGAGAGAGAGAGAGAGAGAGAATGCCGAGGCAGGTGAAAAAGAAAAGCGATCCAATTGCGGATGGTATCGAGAAAGGGCTCGACGCAGCACACTGTGTGGTCGACAATCTGTTGTGGCCTTTGAAACCCATCGACAGCGTCATTCACGGCACTGCTCGAGGCGTAAGCAACTGGCTCTGCGA
>BPLS01028991.1:92343-137317 GCA_019656275.1 Rhododendron kiyosumense | reverse complement strand
CAAACATCCCGCCGACAACACCGCCAAGCCAAAAACAACCAAAAAGAAGAAACCTGCAGTCGTTACCAGCAGCAGCGACGACGACGAGGACGACAGTGACGCTTCCGAGTCGCCCCCACCTTGCAAGGGCAAGGGCAAGGGCAAGGGCGGCAAACATCCCGCCGACAACACCGCCAAGCCAAAAACAACCAAAAAGAAGAAACCTGCAGTCGTTAGCAGCAGCAGCGACGACGACGAGGACGACGGTGACGAGGACGACAGTGACGGTTCCGAGTCGCCCCCACCTTGCAAGGGCAAGGGCGACAGATTCAGCAATTCTAAAAACCGCGTCACCGGTAATGGCAATAATAACAACGTCAAGGGCGAAGTCAATGGTAACGTGGGCTACCAGAAGCTCCGTGGGAAAAAATAAACCTACCTACGTACGCAATTATATACTATATAATAATCAAATAATGCAATAAACCCATATCTATTCTCATAAAATTACGAAGTAAAGTGACTGGTTCATATTCAAAAGTGTCGTCAGATGAACCGTACGCAAGACGACTATGACTCTTAGACGTCACTTTATTATGAAAGCAGTAGTTTTTATGAGAACAAATACGGGGTCTGTAGCGTTGCTCTGTAATGTGTGCTTTGGGTAATGTGTGCTGCTATGTAATGTGTGCTGTGGGGTCTGTAGCGTTGCTATGTAATGTGTGCTGTGTGGACGTACTGTGTGAAAATAAGGCCGAGGGCTTAGCTTCTTTACGAGGCCTATATATGCATGAATAAGTTCTGGTGTATGCATTAGCCCTACCTTATTGTTTGGAATCTATATAAATTGTGTGTCGTGTACCTACAGGTAATTGTTAGTTTTTCATTAAGTTTTTTGAAATACTTATTCGATGAAGAAAATATAGAAAGTGTAAAATTATTACTATTAATTATCAAAAGCTCAAAAATGTTCACTAAAGACAATAACCCACAATTAATAGGTAGAATTCTCCCATTGAAACCAGGGGCAGTCCTAGTCCCAGGGGAGTGGAAGAGGGGGCTAGGTCTCGCACACCTCTCAATTATCTCATTAGTTCTATTGTATTTTTTGGTTTGTTTGTTAAGGTATAAATTAAGAATGATCCCACATTAAAATCCCAGAGTTTTTCCTTCAAAAAATGCATACCCCTCATTTTTTCCAAAACGTATACTTATGCAATCCAATTTGGTCTTTTTTGTTGTTTGCAAGTTGGAAATGTACTTCATGGGTGATATTAATGAAATTAAGGTCTAGTTTTCTGGAAAAAAAAAACGTTTTTTGTTTTTATTCAAAAAAATTGTATTTGTTAGATTTGCATCAAACTTTTGTGGATTGTTGGTTTGTCTCGACGAAAACAAATTCAAAAATAAAAAAAATATGACTTTTAACACATTTTTTGTTGAAAATATTCAAAATTTAGCACTTTTAGCTCTTTTTTTTTTTATGAAAAACTAACAAATGCGAAAAATTTTGAACAAGGACAAAAAAAACCAAGCTTGTTTTGGGAAACTGTAGGCTAAAAGTACTAAAGTTGGAATATTTTCAAGAAAAATTGGGAAAATTTTATAATATTTTACTTTTTCTATTTCTCTCGTCGAGATTAAATAATAATTCACAAAAATTTGACACAACTAATATATGAGAAAAATTTTGAATAAGGACAAACAAACAAAATACGCGTGGACTTTTTTTGAAAAACTAGGCCTAGATCTAAGTTTTCTAGTATAATCTTTTTTCTCACCAAAATTACAAGGAAAAAGATGCACTTATCTCTCTCTTTCTCTTGATTATCGCTTGAGTTTGTGATTTCATTCATTCTATATATCTTGCAAAGCAAATCAAAAGATAAGTTCACTGTGTTTGGTTCACAATTATGAATTGAAATTTTTGAGTTAAAATTTAAAAATATGTGATTGAATGAGTTGTTTTAAAGATGAATGGGTCCCTATAGCAGAGAGTGGGCAGAAAAGGAAAAAAAGAAATTTACTGCACGAGTCAGGAAGTGGGCAAAAGTTCCGGTTCATCTCTCTCTTCAATTACTGAAACCCTTCTCATCTCTCTCTCAAAACTCATCCCAACCTCCACGGTAGCTACCTATTTTTTCAAAAGGATACAGAGCATCTCTGGGAAAGTCTGGCCCAACCCCCCTCTCTCTCTTCAATTACTTCATCCCAATTGATCTCTCTCCGAAAACTTTCATCCCAACCTGGGGAAATGAGGGAGATGGAGGAGCGTGGGAAGTTGTGTGGGCCCATTTTTAATGTACACCAATAGTTGTAGACAGATTTAAAAGTTGAAAGAAATAGCTCTCTGGTCAAGTGTCAGGACAAAATGGTCCCCACAAGAACTTTGCATTCAAAACTTTATCTATGAAATAAAACTCAAAATGCCCGTCTGAACTCAGTGTACCAGTATTACTAATCTTTTTTCTCAATTGTGTATTGTTTTTTTGTTGGGGAAATCTTTACTTGGGTGATTCTTTCTTTTGTTGTGTTTGGCTTTGCTTTAACTTTCCCTACTAGATGATGAGATAATGATGTAAACCCAACTTCAACAACATATGCTAAAATCCCCAAACCGGAGAGAGAGAGAGAAGAGAGAGAGAGAGAATCACCTCTTTTATCTCACATTCCGATCATTGATTCCAGCTGGGTTTTCAGTAAAACCAACTGGGTTTCACCTGTTCCCTTTTGATGATAAGTTTATTTCCAAGATAAAAAAAAGTATTGAACTTGATTCTTCCTTCCTGCTCAATTTCAAGAAGAAAAAAAAGATTCTCCTTTCTGCTCAACAGAGCTGTGTGAGCAAGCAAAAACTTGGAATAGGGAATAAACCCATTTCTTTTTCCTGTCACATTAATGGTTCAACCACAGGTTGCTAAAATAGCAACTGGGTGAGAACCAGTTTGTTCGGCGTGATGTGCTTTCCTCTGTGTCCACTAAAAGGGGTTTGGCAGAAAACAGAGAAATTGAAGAGGTACCTCATATACGGTGAGTAGTCGAAGCTTAATATGCCAAGGATTTAACTGGGTTTCTCTCAGTTTCTTCATTTTTCTTCTATTTTTCCATCGGGTTAGCTGAAGGTCTGCGTTTGGCTAGTCTCTGAGCTTTGTGGGTTTGATTTTCTTGTATTTGGGGACTGGGTTTAGGCTTAAATCCTTATAGTGGGTATCCCTTAGGCGTAAAGTTGATGACTTTTTCTGCTCTATCCGGGGTTTCTCTCAACCTTTCCAGGCTCTTGTTGAGGACATGTAGGTGGATTCTGGTTAAGATGTCTTTGAGTTGCAAACACTGTGGCTCTAATGGTAAATTCTCAAACAGTCCTAAGCTGAAGAAGGCAGAGGAGCCTTTGCATGAGTCTAATAGAGTCTGGAAGTGGGGAACAGTGCTTCTGTTTGTATGGCTTTTGGGTGCTGCTGGTATTGGGTCTATTTGGTTTTTCTCTGGTTTGAATGATGGGAATCCAAAGGATGAGGCGCTAAATTTGTCTCAAGACAAAGATGATAGGGTTTTTCCAGAATATTTAAATGTCAGCAAGGAACAATTTCATGATTTGGATTCTTTGTTCTGTGGATCAGATCTGGTAATGTGTTTATACCTCTTAAATCTCTTAACCTTGTATCTTTGTTCTGTAGGTTAGGATGTTTTTCTTTTGTAAATTGGGTGTCCGGCCTGCGTGTCCCAATTAAAGCCAGAGTAAAGCTCTAGGAAGTTAACTGAACAAAGAAGGATTGTGGAAGTTCAATTCTGGATCTGTAGTAATACATATTCTTTTTGTCACTTTGCTGAGGCCCTAAATTTCTGAGGGTATATGCAGAAATGAAGATTGAAGTGTAATGAGTAAACCTGAAGTAACCGTTTTGTTCTTTTACAATGGAGTTATCGATACAATTATCCCAAAGAAATGACTCTTCTTCCATTTTGATTTGTTCTGCAGTGAAAGTAACAAGAAGTGAAATACTTATGACAGAGGGGTTATTAAGTTAAGCTGTGGAATGGATTTTTAGTTTAGGTTTTCAACTTGTCCTTTCTTTTCCAGTCCAATTGTATTTTCGGTGTTCAGCGATGCATAGTAAGACCTCCTCATGTTTACCTCTTGAAATGGAATTACAGGTTGAAAATGTCTTTGTTTTTGCTACCTTATAGAACTAGTTCTAAAAATCGCGCAGAAATGTGTTTATGCTGTAGTGACTATGCCATTAATGGCAAAGTTTGTAGTTTAGCATAAGCATATAACCACTAAGATTTTGCTCTTTTGAGGCTTCAACTGTAGGATGTTTATATGATGCTTGGTGTAGATGTATAGTTCTGATATCATGGTCGCGATGTGTTCCTTAGAAGATTACCCAGAATACTATCTTGATTATAAGATACTAGAAACATATCATTTCTTTCCTTTCGCTACCTTCTCACAGGCACATGATATGAAAAAGCCATCTCTTTTTCCCTTGCTAGCACTCATGGAACTGATGAAAGATGTTTCATAAACTTATTCTGGATTGCAGTTATAATTATAGGATCACTTATATAAAAGATGCAAGAGCAATACATATCAATCAGAAAGAGAGAACTTTTAGTAAAATCCAAGTTGACATAGTGGACCCATACATCCAATTTTTGTACCAGTGTAACCTTAACATCCCATTTTCATGCCCTTGCACCATACAAATAATGTACATTATGAAATGTTGCCTAGTGATATAGCCTGTGCTATGGAGGTTTTGCGTTCAGAGAAGCAGGAATTTGGAAGCCATCATGGCATGATTGCTGAAGATATAGAATTCCAGAATCAATGCCCTGCTCGAGAAGAGGATGTCCCCGGTACACGTGGCCTGTACTTGCCGGAGGACAAGTCCCTATCCTCTGCCTCATGTCCTATTTCTACAACTGCATCCAGTGATCGGAATTGTGAAAAGGTAGAGCTGCGTCGTGCTAAATCACAAATTTGCTTTTTTGAATTTTCTATGACTTGAGATGGGCTTTTCAAGCTGGGAAGTTCCAAAATTTATTTATGTGGGTTCTTGATAAATATTCTTAGTGTATTTGACGAAATACTTCAGAAAAGGCTACCAAAAAGAAGCTTTTAAGGAGTGGAAATGCGGTAGTAAGAATGCAGAAAGAATCCTGGTTTGAAAATCTTTGTTGTTCAGTCATATTAATAGATCCACAAGTGCAACTGAAAATTTGTATATTAGAAGTATAATTGACTAATTGAGTTGGAACATTTTGTGACCGCGGAATAAAATACTTTCCCATACAGTTGGGTTTTGAATCTTTCTTGTCCTGTGCTAGTAACTACTGATATATTTACTTTATGATCAGGGGTGGCCTTGAGATTCTCAAGGCCTAAGACGAACTTATAAAGTTGGGGCGTTATGGTTTCTTTTAGAAAAACTAAAATAAAACTAACCTCCAAATGATAGTTACTCGCTCCCATATTTTGTCTTTTTCCATAATTTGTTTCGTTGTTCCGATAAATAATAGTTTTCGCTCATATTATGTTTTGCACGTATCAAAAAATATCCCTTTTGGTAGTGAGAGTATGTGAGAGGAAAAAAATATTCTTATGAAGAAGGAAAAGAGAGGGGTCCTTAGGACTTGAACCATGTAGCTATTGGATAGCAAAATTAAGCTTTTCCACTGGGCCAGGCAGCTCAATTGTTATATAAGCACTAGATTAAATATATATTGCATACCTGTCTATACTATCTGGGGCCCTAATTTTGGGCCAGAATTCGGGGGCTTAAGGCTGACGCCTTAGTCACCATAGGTCGGGGCGGGCACTGTTAATGATTATAGGAGAATTTCCTTTTCATGCCTTCCCAGTCTACCTATGTATATCATTTTTTTTACTTTTGCTAAAGGATTCCTTGTTTCAATACTTTTGGTGGAAAGTTGTTAGAAATATGCAAAAGCCAAGAGAAATTGTGCATATTTGCCATTTGCTTTTGCTAATGGTCTGGCTTTGGTTTTGACCTGTATGTATTGCAGAGAAGGGGTTTTGGAGCTATGGTAGTTGAGCAATGCCAAAGCTTTTCTTTCTGTTTGGTGAAAGCTTGTTGTTGGGTTGTTTTGGGGGTAGTACTTAGCTGCCTTATGCAAAAAATTTCTGGGATATGAGAAATGGAAGCTTTTTCAGCAGCAGCTGTCGCCACAGCAGAGACAACAACAGCAAGTCTGGAGTTCTTCAAAAAGTACCGGGAATTGGAAGTTAAATGTCCTTATCGGGGGGGTTGTAACAGGGTTGGTTATCTCTGGTTGTTTATTTTGGTGTATAAGGAAGGGTGATGTTTCCAAAAGGGAAGAGACGCTTTCCAACATGTGTGATGAAAGGGCAAGGATGCTGCAGGATCAGTTCAACGTGAGCATGAATCATGTGCATGCATTGGCGATCTTGGTCTCCGCATTTCACCACGGGAAAGAACCTTCTGCTAATGACCAGGTAAGGTTTTCTAACCACCAGTCACCTTTCCCCATCTCATTACTATTCCAGTCCATAAGTAGCTTATGTTTGCCCTCCATTCCTTGTAGCATATATATTCTAGTTGACAAACATTTTTTTCCATAATTACCCCTCCATTATTTAAAGGGGCAGTTTTTGGGATTAATATTTTATGCGTTGAATTTTCCAAGGGGCAAAACATTTGGGTTGGCCCAAAATGGAAAGATGGACCAACAACTGGGAACGAAGCAATGAACCTACCCATGTAGGTGAGCTGAATCCTGCATTGAAGTCTTCTTGGGGATTCAAGGTATATATGCATAAAGCAGAGTTGGAACTGTGAACCTAATTGATGTCAGTTGTCAGCCCTTTGGCTAATTTCCTGTGAGGGCCGGCCAATGGATGCCAAACGGGCTCATTGCTCCTACTTATATAACCAGCATTCGTAATGCAAAATTTTGATATGGAACTTAATACATGCAACACATGTAAGGTCGTTACAAGAAAACCATGAGAAAACCATATTGTTGATGTTTTAATCACCCCCTCCCACATCGGTAGTTCTTGGGTGATCTTCGGTGTATAAGTAACGACAACTCCTAAACTTTTGAGTTAGCTCATCTTATTGTTAAAGCATCCAACTCAAAACCAATTGACAATGAGTGAAGAGGCCGCCCAAGCTTATATACTAGTTTTGGAGGTGATAATTAACCGATGTGAGACAAACTCCAAGACTCCTCTGCACGTGCGACCCCCGACTCGCTCATGGAGGGTAACAAACGATCCATTACACATGGTTCATAACAAACAGTACACTTATGGCACAAACAAGGGGGAACAAATTCTTTGAAACCCTAGTTTTGATACCATGTTTAAGCATCAAACTCAAAACCAATTGGCAATGAGTGAGAGGTTGCCCAAGCTCATATACTAGTTTCTTGAGGTGATAATTAACCGAATGGGGACAAACTCCAACATTAATGTTACCTGTATAGCAATACCTCTCAGGACATACTCCCCAGGATATAAGGAAGTTTGTTGTACCATATTGCTCTGTTTTGTTGTGGTAGCGATTGTGACCTCCCTGACAATTTCCGTTTCTTCTGCAGAAAACCTTTGGGGAATACACTGAAAGAACAGCTTTTGAGAGGCCACTTCCGAGTGGAGTTGCCTATGCCTTGAGAGTTCTTCACACGGAGAGGGAAGAATTTGAGGAGGAGCATGGATGGACAATAAAGAAAATGGTAACTGAAGATCAAAGTTTGATCCAAGACTGTGACCCCCAAAACTTGGATCCTTCACCCCCTCAAGATGAATATGCACCGGTTATTTTTGCTCAAGAAACTGTCTCCCATATTGTATCTATTGATATGATGTCTGGAAAGGTGCGACTTGTTAGCTTGTGAGCTTTTTATATCTTTTGTTTTTCGGACCAGTTTCATGAAGCTAATGATTTCAGTTTTACCTCTTGTAAATCCATGTGAATTGCAACCAATCAAATTTGACTAGCATGCCTCTATCAACTGATGTGGTTCCCTTCCTGGTCCTACCCCACTATTTTCACCTTAGGTTAAGTACCTTTTGACAGACATAAAAGATTCCCCCCAGTCCTTATCCCTAGAGACAATTACCCAAGTGATGAATGCAAAGCTGTCGAGAAATTTGCCAATAGAAAACACAATGTGAAAAGAACAGTCAAGAAAAAAACGCAAGCAAACAAGCCAGAAAGATTTTGATGTGGTTTTCGAGTTGTGTAGCTGGGTACATTTCGGCTCATACCAATTTCGACTTGGAGTGTGTAGCTGAGTATATTTACAGCTCATACCAATTTCCACTATGTAGAAAGAGTAGAAATGATATGAGTTGCGTATAGCATGCGTTCAGACATATACCATGGAGATAAAACTTGCATATGATTTGATTACGTAGTATGGTTTATTGAGCATGCTTGATGATTTTAACCAGATCTTTGCATTAATTTCCAAGTTGAGAGAAATATTTCTTCAAGATTTGTGGTGCAATTTTTTTGCCATGTTGGGTTGCAGTTCCACTTTCCAACCCAAGGAATTGGTTTTTTTTCTTCTTCTTTGCCCAACAGTCTAGCTTAGGCGCCTTTGCAACATGCACAATATTGTGGGGCCCATGGCAAACTGTCTTGGGGTCTTTAGTGTAGCTCTGAATAGTACCTCACTCATCTCCCGGTACCTATGGCCATCTACTAGTTGGGATTGTTAGATAGCTTGATATACATCGTTGGGCCCATTTCCTAACGGCTTAAGCTTTTGGGACTAATGGTAACTTAACATGGTATCGGAGGTAAGGTTGCAAGAGGTCTTGGGTTCAAGTCTCTCTTTCCATGTGTTTTCAGTTTGCATTCTACTTCGTTCTGCTTCGCTCTATCTATGAAAATTTGCATCTTTCACATGCAAGACCTGCACACGAGGACAGGTGTTAGATAGCTCATAGCTTGATATACATTGTTATGTTGCACCCATTTCCTAACAGCTTAAGCTTTTGGGGCTACTATAACTTAATAACAGGGATAAACCTTATGATGACTTGTATTAAGAAGAATAATTTCTCTTATAATGGCAGTATTTCTTCTGGGTAAACATCTCATTTGTCTAATTGCTGTAGGAAGATCGAGAGAACATCTTGCGAGCTAGGGCATCTGGAAAGGGAGTCCTCACAACACCATTTAACTTATTGAAATCAAATCACCTTGGGGTTGTACTAACTTTTGCTGTGTATAGCACTCATCTCCCACAAGATGCTAAACCGGAGCAACGTATTAATGCTACTGTCGGGTAAATCAACCTATTCAGATTTATTTTTTTCCTCTATGACATCTACAAAATAATTACTTCCTCTGACTTGCATTCGCTGTCCTTTTTCACTATGCCCAACATCCTTTTTCACTGTCCTTTTCCCTTTAGATGATTTTGATCTCTACAAGAACTAATTGAACTCTTATGATTTGGTGGAAAAAATCTCTTGCTTTTTCTGAAAAATATACAATATTTGTTGATCCGATAGAAGGGCTTGACAGTCGAAAAAGGGATGGATGGAGTATTTCAAAGTCTTGGAGTTACCACTATGCCTCATTGTCTATTGGATTGGATTGTTGACCTTTTGATTTCGTGGCTTGCTTTTTGAAAGGTATCTAGGTGCATCTTATGATGTCCCAGCTCTGGTGGAGAAGCTGTTACAGCAGCTTGCAAGTAAACAAACTATTGTTGTGCATGTTTACGACACAACCAATAAAAATGAACCCATCAAAATGTACGGTCCTGATGATGTCATCGATACTGGTCTACTGCATATTAGCAGCCTTGATTTTGGTGATCCTGCACGGAAACATGAGATGCACTGCAGGTCAGTTGTCATGTGTGGTTTGGTGTAAATGAGAACAGGTATTCCAACTTTAGGCTTTTTATTCTTCTTCTGGATGCAGGTTCAAGCAAAAACCCTCTCCACATTGGATTGCAATAATGGCATCAGGGGGAACTCTTGTTATCACTTTTCTTCTGGGTCATATATTTAATGCTGCAAGACTCCGAATTGCAACGGTGGAGCATGACTATCAGAATATGATGGTGCTCAAATACCGTGCTGAAGCTGCAGATGTTGCGAAATCTCAGGTGCATTTTTTTCCCTGGTAGGAGGGACAGGCAAATTCACACTCTTGAATATGAGTGTGAATATATTAGGAAAATCCTCAACTTCATTGCTTTTCTTCGTTTCTCCCAAAATATTTGGAATCATGAATTTCATAGTTTTCATCACAGGAATTATACCTTGTCCAAATGTGTTCTTCTCGCAATGTCCTTGACCAAAATTTCTGTCTTTTGTAGTTTCTCGCGACTGTTTCTCATGAGATCAGGACCCCCATGAATGGCGTTTTAGGTGATTAAAAACCTTTTCGATCTAGATCCATTAAGTTTCATACTTGGGTACAACACTTCACTGAAAATAGCCTTGTGTTAAATACAGGTATGCTGCAAATGCTAATGGACACAGGTCTTGATGCAAACCAACTGGATTATGCCCGTACTGCTCTTGTTAGTGGGCAAGATTTAATATCTTTGATTAATGAGGTTCTCGATCAAGCTAAGATAGAATCCGGAAGGCTTGAGCTCGAGGCCGTACCTTTCGATCTGCGTGCTGTTCTTGATAATGTTTTGTCACTTTTCTCAGGCAAATCTCTTGAGAAAGGGATATAGGTAACTCACAAGTTATTGCACTTTTCATTGATGTTTCGTATGCATATGTATTTGGAAGGCAATGTATTGCAGTGACCATATATAGTTCTTACATGAACTTTGTTGTTTGTGTTCCTCTGCATGAGAGAAGTTGGCAGTTTATGTCTCCGATCAAATTCCTGCTGTTGTTGTTGGAGATCCTGGACGGTTTCGGCAGATAATTACTAATCTCGTTGGAAATTCAATTAAGGTTGGTTGTTTTCTGCAATGGTTCCAGTCTTTGCTTGTTTAAGTGGAAATGAAGTGCAGAAGAATCTTTCTTGCTGCTGCTGTTCTTTTGAGTTCTCTGTTTTATTGTGAGTTGGTTGATTGGGTCTGAAAAGGATATCTTGCCTGCCACTCCGTACTCGTGAGTTTCCACCAGGAGTGATTAAACTAATTGGGCAAAAATCCCATTCCCCTTGATGTTTGCAACACCAAATCCCTTGCAAGGCTTTTCGTAAAAGGATCCGCCAAGTTTTGACTTGACTTAACAAAATCAATGGTTATCACTCCATCAACAATCAATTGTCTCACATAGCTATGCCTTAATCCTATATGCTTGGACTGCCCATTATACACTTGGTTATACGCTCGCGAAAACGTAGCTTGATTATCACTATGCAGTGATACAGGTGGCATAGGCTTAGGCCACACTGGAATTTTCAGCAATAGATTTCTTAGCCATTCTGCCTCTTTACTACCAGAAGCTAATGCTACAAACTCGGTTGTCATGGTCGAGTCTGTTATCAACGTTTGCTTCTTAGATCCCCAGGAGATTGACCCTCCTCCAAGTGTAAAAATTCAACCACTCGTTGACGAGTGATCATTCCGCTTAGTAATCCAACTAGCGTCAGTGTATCCCTCTAGAACCGAAGGATGCCCACTATAGACTATTCCATAATCTATAGTACCTTTGAGGTATCGCAGTATTCTATGTACTGCATGCCAATGTACATGCCCAGGATTACTAGTATACCTACTAAGCCTCCCCACCGCATATGCAATATCCGGTCTTGTGCTTTTCATGGCGTACATTAAACTGCCAATCACTCTAGAATACTCTAGTTGTGATACCGCTCTCCCCTCATTATGATCCAATGGCGATTGAGAGTCATACGGAGTAGACACCGGTTTGCTTTCAAAGTGATTAAACCTTTTTAAATTTTTCTCAATGTAATGTTCCTGGGATAGAATTAAATTACCACAATTCCTTTTAATTCTTATACCCAAGATTACATCAGCAACATCCATATCTTTCATACTAAAGTTAGTAGAAAGAAAATCTTTTGTACTCTGAATGCTTTCTTAGTTTGTACCAAATATGAGCATATCGTCGACATACAAACAGATAATGACTCCTCGTTTGCCGTTAAACTTACTATACATGCATTTATCAGCTTGGTGTATTGTAAAACCATTTGACACAATCACTTTGTCAAACTTCTCGTGCCAATGCTTAGGCGCTTGCTTAAGTCCGTAAAGAGACTTTATAAGCTTGCAAACTTTGTGCTTATATCCTTGCACAACGAACCCCTCTGGTTGCTGCATATAGATTTCCTCATCTAACTCACCATTAAGGAATGCCGTCTTGACATCCATTTGGTGTATCTCAAACTTGTATATAGAAGCAAGAGCAATTAAAACTCTAATTGTTGAGATTCTAGCAACCGGAGCATAGGTATCAAAGTAATCAATACCCTCTTTCTGGGTAAAACCTTTAGCTACGAGTCTGGCCTTGAACTTATCAATAGTTCCATCAATTTTCATTTTCTTTTTGAAAATCCATTTACAAGCAATTGGTTTAGAACCAGGTGGTAAATCCGCCAAAACCCATGTATTATTACCCATAATAGAGTCCATCTCATCTTGGATAGTCTCTTTCCAGAAAGCAACGTCTTGCGATTTCATTACTTCCTCAAATGTCAAAGGATCATTTTCCACGTGAAGTGAAAATACATTGTGAGCACATGAAGTCTCTCTAGTGCCTTCAACTAGAAAAACTATGAAATTAGGACCAAACGTTTTCTCTGTCCGAACTTGTTTGCTCCTCCTCAATTCAACTTGTTCCTCAGGTTCATTTCCTTCAACTAGAACCTTGAAAGGCTCATTGTCCTCTTCGGACATCAAAGGAAACTCTACTGAATCTTTATTAGATTCCAAATCCTTACTAGATTTTAACCTTGGAATTTTGTCAAACCTGTTTTCATAAAACACTGCATTTCGAGATTCAATGATGGTGTTGATGGACACAACATCATTATTCTCAGCCACTAAAAACCTATATGCTTTACTGTGCAAAACATATCCAAGGAATACACACTCGATTCCTTTTGGACCTAGTTTCTTCCTTTTAGGTCCAGGCAATCTCACAATTGCCCTACACCTCCAAGTCTTAAAATAACTCAGGTTTGGTTTCCTTTTTGAGAGGTACTCAATTCAAGATATAAGCAGCGGTAAGTATGGCTTCGCCTCACAAACCTTTACTTAATCCTGCATTGCTTAGCATAGCAACCACCATCGCAGATAAAGTTCTATTCTTCCTTTCGGTCACTCCGTTCTGTTGTGGTGTATAAGGTGCAGTTATTTCATGAATTATCCCTACTGATTCACAATAATCAGGGAAGTGGTATTCACCACCCCTGTCAGACCTAAGACGTTTTATTTTCAAACCACATTGATTTTCAACTTCAGTCTTATATGCAACAAATTTATCAAGCACTTCATCTTTGGAATGAAGCAAATATACATAGCAAAATTTTGAATAATCATCTATGAATGTTGCCATATAAAGTTTTCCGCCTCTAGTTGGAGTGCTATAAAAATCACATACATCACTATGAATCAACTCAAGTAATGAAGAAGTCCGCTCAATTTTAGGAAAAGGCAATCTGGTTATCTTTGATTCCAAACAAATCTTGCATTAATCAACCATATCATTATCAGATTTAGAAATTAGTCGAGATTTAATCATGCAATCCATTTTCCTTGTACTGATATGTCCTAAACGAGTATGCCATAAAGAAAAAGAATCAAGCATATAACCAGAAACAATTGTGATATTGATATTAAGCTTAAACATCCCCTCAGTTATATAGCCTTTGCCAACAAACACACCACCATTGGCTACAACAATTTTGTCCGACTCAAATACAACTTTAAAGCCATACTTATTAAGTAGACTTGCAGACACGAGATTCTTCCTAACTTCCGGAACATGATACACATTAGTAAGAGTCAGCGTCTTGCCAGAAGTGAACTCCAAGTCCACTTTGCCTTTACCCTTAACGGGTGCAGTTGATATTTCCCATGAACGGAACGGTACCATCTGCAATTGGTTTATACTCAGTAAAAAACCTTTTGTCATTGCAGACATGCTTTGTTGCATCAGAATCAAACCACCAATCTCCAACATCTTTGAGGATATTCACCTCGGAAACAACAGCAATGAATTTGGAATTCTTTGCCCCGGATGCTCCTAGATTTCCACCAGAATTCTTTATTTTCAGGGATCGGCAATCTTTCTTAAAATGCCCAGGTTTGCCGCAATGCCAGCAACCAGTGTCGGTGGGATCCAATTTTTGTTTATTCCACTTACCAAAAGACTTGTCACCGCCCTTGTTCTTGCGTTTCTTGTTAGAATTTTCTTCCACCACATGAACCTTAGAAGTAGAATTATCCTTACCCTCCTGACGCCTTGTCTCTTCCTCCACCCGAAGGTGTTGGGCCAACTGATCAAGGGTAAGTTCCTCGGTCTTGTGTTTGAGTTCCTTTTTGTAGTCTTTCTAAGATACAGGCAGTTTGTCAATAACAGAGGAGACAACAATAGATTCATCCATATGCATATTCTTAATCTTAAACTGACTGAGAATATACTGAATCTCATACAACTGATCAATGACCGGCTTAGTATCAACCATGCGATAATTCATAAACTGACTAACAAGAAATTTCTTACTTGTAGCGTCATCAGAAAGATACTTATCGTTGAGTGCATCCCAAAGTTCCTTTGCCGTCATTGAATTTTGATAGACATCGAATAGTGCATCCGACAGTGCATTGAGAATGTGTCCTCTACAGATGTAGTCATCATTCTCCCATTTGCCCCTTTCACGGGCCTGTTCCATAGTTTCATCATCTGGATTCTCCGGTATCTCCGGACTCGGAGTAGTTAGAACATAAACCACCTTCACGGTAGTCAACAAGAAGTGCATCTTCTTCTGCCAACGCCTGAAATTCCCGCTGTAATAACTCTGAATTTCAATGAATAAAAAGTTATTTTTATTATTTAAGTTATTAATTTTTATTGCTTAAATTACTTTAATTCTTGTAAATTGTCGTAATTGCACTTTGGCCCATCAAGTTTCATTTCTTGCACTTTAGTCCTACTTAGCAAGCGTAGTTAGCATCTAACCATCCGGTTAGAGTAACTAAACCGAAAAGTCATCTAGTCTTGGCAAAATGACCGTTTTGCCCCTCGTTGGAACTTTTGACCCTTTTGAACCCTAGACTTTAAATTTTAATATTCATTTTCTTTTAATCAAATTGGTTTAATTCTTTGTCCATTGGACAATAATGGTTAGGGAAACTATTATCCATTGGGTAATAGAATCCCATTTGTTTATATTAAAAAGTATACTTACTTTAATGTACTTTTTGATTATTTTATTATTTAAGTGGCCTAATAGCTATTATCCATTGGATAATAGATGTTAGGGGAAGTTTTATCCATTGGACAATAGAGTAAATCTTTCAAAGTACTATTGGATCGTTAAATTAATCATTTTCTTTAATCACATGGGAAAAGTACTATTATTTTAATCAAAAGTGCATAGTTACAAAAGTACCCTTTTATTATTCTTTATTGGGATTTTCAACCACCATTGTATATATATATATATGTGTGTATATATATATTAGTACCTAGTTGCATATTATATTACCTAAAGTACCCTTGTCAATTTATTGAGTGGTAGGCCAAATCCTAGCATTGAATCTACCTTGGATTTTAAAAGTACCTAGATAATACTTGTTTATTTGATTTCTTTCCATTGTATGACACATATATGCATGTATATATATGTATGTACCTTGCGAGAGAGAGAGAGAGAGAGCCGAGAGGGAGAGAGAGAGAGAGAGCTGAGAGAGAGAGAGAGAGGGAGAGGCCGAGAGAGAGAGAGAAGGGAGAGGTGGCCTTGATTTTTGGTTGTACTTCAAATCCTTGGGATTTCTTTTCTTCCACACAAAATCCTAACTCTATTGTACTCCAATATTCACCTTGCAACTTCTCAACCCTTTGATCATGTACCATTCCCATCTCAACCCTCCATTTGATTCAAGAATCTCACCAAGGTACACCATAGCCATGCAAACCTAGGATTTTCCTTTGATTTCTCCATAAAAGTTGGATTTTATTTGATTTAAAAATTGGGGAATTGAGAGAGAGAGAGGGCCGGCCATCTTGGGGGAGGGGGCACTCCTTGCCTATAAATAGAGAGTCATTCTTCACTTGAAAATCACACCTCAAAGCAATTAGCTCCTCCTTCTCTCTAGAATTCCAAGTTTCTTTGTTCTTCGTTCAAAACTCTCTTTGTTCTTGTGAGTTCTTGAGCGAAACCACCAAACCACTTCCAAAACCACCATACGATCTTAAAAGTAGTGTAGTAGTAGTTAGGAAGTTGTTTATAGGGAAAGTTTTCCAAAACTTTTCCTTTCGAAGCAATCGGAGGGCCGTTACGCTGCCGAAATTCAACCGACGTCCAAACCACCGCCTAGGAGAACGGTAGTGATCCTTACCTAGTTTTCAATTGCTTACTTTATTTTTGTAAAGTAGTTGAAATCTTACTATGTGGATCTCTACTTACTTTCTTAAAGTTGAAAAGTTACTTTGATCGTTGTTTGAAAAGTAAAAATGCATGATTATGTTGTTTATGGTATTCAAGCATGCTACGTGACTTAGATGTTCTTAATATACTATTTCGAAGTTGGAATGATGCATGTTGTATGAAAAAGTCCCACACGCGGAGTCTTGCATGCAAACGTGACACAAAAACCAAGAAAGTAGAAACATGGCACCTAGGGTGTGTTTATCAAGGTTGTTGTGTTTTTTCGGTTGGAAAATATCTTCGAAACTACGTAATGACTATTTCAAGGGTATTACGTATGTGTGTGTGTGTGCCAATGGGAACCCGGTGCGGCAGAACCATTGTGAGGATACTCGAGAGACTGGAACGGCGGAATCGAGGTTGGGTGTGTATGGCTTGGTTATCCGCGTTACGGAGCCAATGCAATGTGTGCCAATGGGAACCCGGTGCGGCGGAACCATTGTGAGGATACGCGAGAGCCCGGAACGGCGGAATCGAGGTTGGGTGAGTTAAAAAGGTGTTTTTTTTGAAAAGGGTAACAATGAAAAGGTTAACGACGAGTCAACGCCAACGGTAGTTACAAGCGAATGTGAACATGCTAGCGTTATTGTCTTTATTCCCTGCATATGTACTCATAATGTGGAAATCGATGCTATTAGTAGGATTATACTATTGAGCTTTCGTAGCTCACGGTGTTGCCTTTTGGGTGACCCTGGCATATTATATGGGTGGCGACGCCGGTATAATATGTCAGATTTGATAGATGAACAGGGCGAGCTATTCACCTTGGAAGCATACGGAGCCGAAGAACTCGATAGGTTGGAGGAGCAAGAGGAGCCGTAGAATAGGACTTCTTAGTTCCCTTTTTGTTGTCTTTTGGATTTCAAATGCTCCTATGTGAGCCGTTTTGTAATAATGAGCAGTGACTCGCTTATTTCTGTAATAAATTATTTTCATTAACGTACCTAAAATTAGGGGCGTTACACCCGCCTTTAAATCACTCCAATTTCAGAAAGTCCCGCGTCATCTTTTGTAGAGACATCGCCATTGCAAAATACTGTCTTTAGATTGTTGGAAAAATTGGCCGTTTCAATCTGTACTATTGACGAAATCTCCACCAAACTTGTAAAACGTTTCGAGTCACGACTATGTCGCTTTCCTAAAGACAGTATTTGCCCCCACTAGTTGGTATGCAAAGGGTTACAGCAAATCTGCCTTCAAGATAAATCGAAGCCCGAACTCATAGTTCTTTCCGTTTTCGTTTGCACTAACGAAACGGACAGAATACCTGCTTGAACGGATATAAGAACCGAGAATCACTGTGGTCTATTTTCTGCAGCAAAACAGAACGCAGAATGAATGCTAGAAAATATAGAGAGAGATGTGGGAGAAAAATTCGGATTATTTGTGTCTCTGGATTCTGACAAGTAGTGGTGTATTTATAGGCCACTACGCACCCATTGAGAATGGGTACACACCCGATCCAATCTGACCGTTGGATCAGATCCTATGGTCTAGATCGATCAGTCACACCCAGTCACATCGAACCGGTGTACTGTTTCACTCACACCCAATCGGATTTAATCCAATCCGTTGGATCGTGCCCATTCGCGATTGACGGTTGAGATCGCAACTCTTCGAACCAATGTACCCGTAGGCTCGAGTTGCACCCGATCGGAACCGTGCAAAGTGCGCCGCTAAAGTGCCACGCCACACTGCCCACGCCGTGCGCACGCGCGTGCGTGTGCGTACCGGCGTTGCCGGTATGGCGATGCACTATAGGGCTGCACCACACTAGATCATTGTTTATTCATATTAGGAATGTTTCCTAATATATACTACTCTAACTTCTCTCAACTAACCAATGTGGGACAAAACTCACAAAGTGGAAAACTAAGCATTCTAAGGAAACAAGGAAAGATTTACAAAACCAAAACAACGACTCCTTTATTTTGAAAATCTCTAACAACGAGCCGAGTAGTGAGCTTTCGAACAAACTTGTTTTGCAAATGTAACGAGCTTCGGAAATGTTTCTTCATTAGTCGGGCAATATCAAACCAGTTAGCAATTAATTGATCACATACCAAGTTTGAGTTGCTTGAGAATTTATTTTTTTTATCAGTACATTTTTATCAAGTGCTATAACGTGTTTCAGGTTTATCACATTTTTTTTTTCACAAGAAGTTTAGGTTTAAATCAACTCGATAACACAACTTTTTGAGGCTCTGGGAAGCTCGTTCAATTGACTGCTGACCTGCTTCTTCTCCCTATCTTCCGAGTAACAACACAACGTCATCCTTTCCAAAACTGTTGCATTTTCTAACAAAAACCTTATCAACTGCATCCATACCAGCTCCTCGTCACATAATCCAATACAAACAACTTTGAGGAAGGATGCGAAACAAGAAGGTACCCTTTTCCAACATCAATTCATAATCGAGCCAAGGGTCGAAGCCCTACAAGAATTAGATGTAAACCAATTTAGTAACTGTAGATGGATATGAAAATTAAAAAATTCATGAGGACCGGGATAACCAAGAAGATCAGAATGAATCTGTAGGGGAGCGAAATATCCGGAGGACGAGGTAGCTCAAATGGATTAAGGAGATTTGCAGTCTTATCCCTGAACGAATAGTTGTCTCAGTTCGTCTGAGGGATCCAGGTATAACATATGTCCAGGTGTGTCCAAAGGATAGAATGATTGGAAATGATTAGCCGAGCTTCAGCATCATCGCCGAAGGATAAATCGTGTTTGGCTCGAATATGGCTTTGTTCGTTCGGCACATACGTTTTGATTCTACGGATTGTTGTTTCCTCGGTTGAAGTGTCCTTGCTCGGAGACCGCTCTTCCAGAACCTGCTGGAAGATTCAGAAGAGACGTGGGAAGTCATCCTTGGTAGGTGAGGTGGCATCTCAGATTGATGTGACCCCTCTAACCCTCAGCAGGAGACAAACAATTAATGACTCTGACTTGTGACGTCATCCGAGCATAGCCGATCACGTGGGTGTCAGGGATAGCTTGCATCACACTTACTCACCTCATCCTTGCCTATAAATAGAGGAGAGCATCATCCAAGAGAGAGGTTCAGACTTCTAAGCATTAATCTTCCTTCTCTCCTAGCATATTTCTTACTAAACCTCTTTTCTCCAAGTTCCCTTTTCTGACTAGATAGTCGGAGCTTCTTCCCGGAGGAACATCCCCCTCCGGTTCTGCAGGTACACGAAGATCAACGCACATCTCTTGAGTCAACGGTCAACGGAGAAATCAGCCCCCCACAATTGGCAACTCCGCTGGGGATCGATTTATTTTCTTACCTAGCATCGTGGGCCTGACCGCTATCTCCACCGTGACTCCACTCGTTCAACTTCATTCTTTTCTTATGGCTCAGCGTCTGCCTCCTCCAGGCCCGGAGAACTTCACCCTCGGGTTATCTGGGTATGGCTCCCTGAATCTAGATCCCGAACAAACGGCAAACAATGTTCAATCGGTGGCAAGACAACTCTCCCTTCCGTAGACGGAGTTAGATATCGCTTTGGCAGAGCAAAAGCGTCAAGTAGCCGTTATAGCCATGCTCCAGCGACGGTTGGAAGAGCGAGATGGGGGCATGTTGGCAACTCCAGCCCGGGACCAGACGGCCGGCCCAAGCCAATCGAAGCGAGTTCACAAGCGAAATACGAAGACACGTCCAGCGCACACCACCGAGCTGGCTATATCCGAGCGACGGACGGTGTTCGAACGTTTGGAAGAGGGGCCGCGACAGCAAGTGACCCCATGCCCTCGCTTACCGAGTCAGATCCGAGCGGAGAGTTCAAGATCCTCGGCCACCATTTCAACGGCTGGTACCAGGGGGAGGGCCTTAGCTACGAGACGTTCGTCCGCGCTACGAGATTCAGGCGGACGGAATGGAAAGCGGCCCGTGGATCTAGACGATCCACCTCGGCGGAGTTATGCTGGTGAATATCCCGAACGATCAGCACCATCAAGACAGGGGTCCGAGCATCGTCATCACGATCGACGCTCGGAAGGATCCCGGGGACACCATCGAAGGGAAAGCCCAGAAAGGCGTTCCGAACGAGACAACACTATCACACTATATGATCAGTTCACAGGCCAGCCAACCTTGTATTAGCCTGTTGTTGGAGCAGGGGTTCAACAACCTCGGCCAGAAGGTTCGAGGAGAGCTCGAGAGCTGGCGAGAGACGACAGGGAGTGGCAGGGGTATCAAACCAAACATCAGAGGCATCACGCCGAGCGTCGAAACAACCCTGAGCCACGCTTAACTACAACCCCTCCTGTTGCTCATCCCGCCCTCGTCCAGGAGGATACAACGAAGCTCGGGAAGGCGAAAGCTTCCCCCTTCGTGGATGCCATCCAGCAAGAGCGGCCACCAGAGCGTTTCGTTATGCCGAAGCTCAAGCATTACGAGGCCAAGGAGGACGCAGTCGCGTTCGTCTGTCGCTTTCGGCAAATGATGAGCCTCCATAATTTCTCCGATGCGCTCATGTGCAAAATCTTTCCCCTTGCCCTGAGCGAGCCAATTATGCTTTGGTACAACCAATTGAAGCCGAAATCCATCACATGCTTCAACGAACTGGAGTTGGAGTTCACGAAGAGGTTCGTGACTAGCAACATTCAGCCTAAGACGCTTTCCATGCTGGTCAATATGCGAAGAGCCTCGGGGGAGACTCTTCAGCTATACACCGAACGGTATTGGGAGGTTTACAACCTGATTCCAGATTGTGATCAGGGAGTCGCTGCCGAGTCATTCATGAACGGTCTGGACCCAACGTCGGCAATGTTTCGTGATTTATCGAGGAATCCGCCGAAGAGCATGGGAGAGTTGATGACGATCATTGAGAAAGATTGCGTCCACGAGGAAGCAATGGCCGAGCGTAATGGGCCGAAGATCGCAGAACCCGCTAAGCCAAGTGCTGCTACTAAAAAGCAAGTGGTGAACATTGGGCAAGCGACTGGAAGCCATAAGCCGAACAACGAGAATCGGACACCACAGCACCAACAAACGGCGCAACAGCCGAGGCGCGAGCCGAGGCCCGATGAATATATTGCCGAGCAAACGACATTTACGGAACCTATCTACAAGCTCCTCTCAATCATAGGGAAGCTCCCGTTCTTCTCCTGGCCAACGGGTTTCCTCGGGATAGCTGGTCATGGACCAGGGATGTGCTCATTCCACAAAGAGCGAGGGCATTACACGACTAAGTGTTTACCCTTCAAGCGATACTTGGAAGAACTAGCGGCGGCAGGGCACCTCAACCCCTGGATCGATACTCGGAAAAGTTCTCTCCCACCTCCTCCACCATTGCTCGGAGGAAACGTCAGCGTCATTCAAGGCATTGCTTCTGAAGGCCGAATTACCGAACTACGGGCCAAAATTAGTAAAGTTGTTGCGGCTCTCTCGGTATGTAGCGTGGCAACCTCTGGGAAGAGGAAATTTGAAGATCCCAACAGCGAAGGCCCTATTGCTTTCACGTCCCGAGATTTGGAAGGAGTCCAAACGCCACACACCGATGCCCTCGTCGTGACAGTGATAATCGACAAGTCCACGGTGCAGAGGGTATTAATTGACCAAGGAAGCTCGGCCGACGTAATGTTCTATTCGACTTTCAAGAGCCTTGGCATTTCTTCGAATCAGCTTCGGCCAGCTTCAACACCACTCGTCAGCTTTACGGGAGCCCCGGTATGGCCACTCGGGATGATCAATCTCCTCGTGCGAGCAGGTTCCCGAGTGATAGATGTCGAATTCGTAGTGGTTAGTTCTCCTAGCCCATACAACGTCATCCTCGGTCGGGCCTGGCTACACGAGATGCAAGTGGTGGCTTCAACTTATCATCAAGTCGTGAAGTTCATCGGGTGGAACGGCCGTCAAGAGAGCCTCCGAGGAGATCAAGTTCAATCTAAGAAATGTTACATCAGCACCGTGACGACCAACCAAAGCTGCCTCGAGGTTCAATGTGTGGAGGTAGCCGACCCTATCATACTGGAAGAAGTGGGGCTTCCTGCTGAATAAAGGTCTACCGAAGAGCTGATATGCATGCCAATCAACAAAGAAGGAACGCGATATTTTCTCGTCGGAAGCTCATTAACCGAGGAAGAGCGCTGGGAAATGTATGACTTCCTTATGCAACACATCGAGGTATTTGCCTGGGATCCGAAGGAAATGCCAAGTATCGAGCCTTCGTTCGCTACTCATGCACTGAATGTGGATCCGAACAGGAAACCAGTAGTACAGAGGCTCCGACGTTCGTCTATCGCTCATATCGAGGCTGTAGTTGCGGAAGTCGATCGGCTCCTGGAAGCCGAAGCGATAAGGGAGATCCTATACCAAACCTGACTGGCCAACCCTGTTGTCGTCCCGAAAAAAAACGGTAAGTTGAGGGTTTGTGTCGATTACACTAATCTCAACGATGCCTGTCCGATGGATCGATTCCCGCTTCCTTGGATCGAACAGATGGTGGATGCAACGGCGGGATACAAGCGGCTGAGTTTTATGGATGCTTATCGTGGATACCATCAAATACCTTTGGCCAAGGAGGATCAAGAGAAAACGGCCTTCATCTCCCCTCGAGGTGTTTATTGCTATAACGTCGTTCCATTCGGGCTGAAAAACGCAGGGGGAAGAAATGGCGGAAGAGTTGGAACAGTTGCAGCGGCAGATCAGTCTGATGAAATACTTGATGGGAACCCTGACAGTGCCAAATCCAATTCGAAAGGAAAAAGAGGAATTCTCCGACAAGGCAGCCGTACTCTTGCAAGAACAGAATCCCGGAATTTTGATCCCCTCCCCAGTGCCACCATCTCAGTTATTACCAGGCTTGGTAGCCGCCGGCTTGATAACTCCAATACCCCTCAGAGCTATTGCAGGCTCGTCCTCTTCGCGATACAATCCTTGTTGCGACTTTCCCATGGGAAGTCCAGGACATGAAACTGACAAATGTTTTAGTCTCAGGCACATAATTCAGAACCTTATTGACCAGCACCTGCTGAAGAGATCATGTTTGTATGCATGAGGTTAGTAAGTAATTTCGAGGACGAAATTTATTTTAAGGGGGGAAGAATGTTACGGCCTAATATTTTTATTTATTTAATTAATTATGTTGCCATTTTTTATTGGAGTGTTATGGTTGGGTCCTAATTATATTAATTATTTTGCACGCGCGATGGGTAATATTGACATGATTGTAATTTTTGGAGTATGAAATAAATTTTGGGTAAAATAATGGTACTAGATTGCAATTCTGTTAGTTTTTTTTTTTATTAGGTTGGATCAGATTTTTAGTAGATATATTTTTGTTATTTATTTACCTAAACTTTAATTGACTAGTTAGCTATAATTTAGGCCGCAACGTTAGTGGGTAGTTATAAGAGTTGTACTTAGATATTTATGAGTTTAGTAGGGTTTTATTTGAGAGAACTTCCGACTTTCTTAGGAGAGCTGCAGCCGTCGAACTTCTTGTTTCCCCAAGGTAATATTCCCCTTCATCCATTCCTTTTCCTTGATGCGTACAATTTACAGATTGGTTAAACCCTTGGATTGGAGGCTAGCTTAATGGGTTTTGTTTGTGTTCAGAGAGAGAGGTGTGCGGCATGTATGTGTGGCAGTGAAGGTGTGCGGCGTGGTGTGTGTGGCAGTGATCGGTACGTGGTAATCAGTTAGGGTTGGTTAATTATTGGACATATGTGGGATGATTTGAATATCAATACTAGTGGTGGACGTTTAATTGTGCCGATGCTATAGGCTAGATTTGGTGTATGTGTGGATAGGTTGTCATAGATATTGAAGGGAGTAAAGGTGAGTTTTCAGTTTTGGCACTTAGAAGGCACATTGGGCTGTACGTGTGTATGTGGAGCTTGTACATAGGAATTAGAGTTTTGGGTTAGCTAATTGTATGGCGATTTGTGTACAGGCGATTTTCTTTTCCGTGATCGTGTTGCGGTGTCTTTGGACCCAGGTGAGTAGTTAAGCATGTTACGTATTTGCGAACTTCCCCGTATTCCTTAAATTATTGTTTTAGAAAATTAATGATTGAAATTGGGAACATGTATTTGTTTTATTTGGTTCTTGAAATTGGCATGCGGATTGGTGAAACCATTTGTTGATCGAATAATCTTTTGGTGAGAAGTTTGTGGATATTGATGGGAACATATTTTGAAAGTCCAGGGAAATTAATCCTCTGTGTGCGGGTGACTCTGGCCATTAGGGAAGAAACTGGATTTGGCCGGTGACCCTAATGCTCAACGGTTGTTATTGACCGGATCGTTCTTAGGGAAAAGTTCCACGGGCTGCCTACTCGTGGTGACTCTATGATTCGATATTGGATCCAATTTTGAGATATTTATTCACTGGCATTTGGTACTATTGATTTTGGTTGTGGTTCCCCATTTGTTGTTGGAGATTGGATTGAGAACACCATTAAGACTTATTAGATGAATCGTTAATTGGATTAATGGATTATTTTGTTGTTCATCGCATATGCCAAATTTATGTTGACATGGTAAATTACTTTGATCCCTGTTTTGGAACTATATTTAATATACATGCTTTGCTACTCACTGAGCTCGTCAGCTGACGGATTTATTCCAACTTCTTTTTCAGGCAAGTTGGGCAGTTAGGAGGACTCTGGTGGCATCTCGGGGATTTCTTGTGTTGACCTCCATAGGGTGTCTCATCTTAGTTTTAATTTAATAATCGCTTCCGCATTCGAAACATTTATCAGATAATGGATTCTTTTTATTATTATTTGATCACTGGATATTGTTGGTTCATGGGATGTTTGTGCCCCATGTTTATATATGATGAGACATATTTGGCTTCGGATTTGATAAATAACGAAGAGCGATCGTTTGAATTTTGGCTACTTTAATTTATTCAGGCTGCGTGTTCCATGGATTAGCCTCATGGATCACGGCCTGTCACTTCTCATTTTTGGGGTGTGACAGGCTACGTTTCAACGGACAGTAACTTCGATGTTCCCTGGGATGCTCGGTAGGATTTTAGAAGCCTACATCGACGATCTGGTGTGCAAAAGCAGATTCGCTCGGGATCACCTTCGGGATCTGGGGGAAGTCTTCGCTGTTCTCAAGATGCGCAAGTTACGACTTAACGCAGAGAAGTGTGCGTTCGGAGTCAGCTCTGGGAAATTCCTCGGCTACATGGTCAGCCGCCGAGGGATAGAGGCCGATCCGACGCAGCTCACAGCTGTACAAAATCTTCGGGCTCCCACGACCATCAAGGAAGTGCAGCGCCTCACAGGGATGGTGGCGGCATTGAGTCAGTTTATCCGACGTTCGGGGGATCTTTGTCGACCCTTTTTTCAGGCTATCAAGACTAGCCGCCGAAGGTTCGTGTGGAACGAGGAATGTGAACAAGCCTTGCAGTCGTTGAAGGACTACCTATCTCATGCTCCGCTGCTTGTCAAGCCCCTACCCGACGAAGACCTATATCTGTACTTGTCCGTCTCAGATCATGCCACAAGTTCAGTGCTTGTTCGGAAAGAAGGGATGGAGCATCAGCCAATCTTCTATTCTAGCAAAACGATGACGGATTCTCAGATAAGGTATCTGCCTATGGAAAAGTTAGCATTGGCCCTCGTTTCTGCCAAAACGAGCCTCTTGCCTTACTTTCAATGCCATAGGATCGTGGTCCTTACTGAGTTCCCTCTCAAAGCCGTGCTTCGGAAGACTGACTCGTCTAGCCGGATTCTCAAATTTTCTCAAGACTTGGCCAATTATGACATTCAATTTGAACCTCGGACGGCCGTCAAGGGACAGGTTTTGGCAGACTTCTTCGCCGAGCTTACCCCTGGGTTGAAGGACGAGGCCAACGCTTTGGTTGCTGCCGAAGAAATGGCGCAGAGGGAGCATGCAGATGCCACAGAAGAATGGGTTACTTCACCCGAACTCCATCATTCTCGATATACGTTCGGCAAGAAGAAGCCCATGAAGGAATGGGAATTGTTCTCTGGAGAGGCATGGCGTATGACTGTGGATGGAGCCTCGAATGTCAATGGGGCTGGGGCTGGCGTGGTCCTTGTGTCACCCGAGGGAACCGTGCATGAAAATGTTGTTTCGATCGGCTACCGGGCAACCAACAATGAGGCCGAGTATGAAGCCTTGATTGCGGTATTGCAGCTCGCTCTGCGGCTTGGCGCGGACTCGGTTCATGTGTTTTGTGATTCAAGGTTGATCGTGGGCCATCTGAATGACGATTACCAAGCCAGGGATGAGCGTATGAATGCCTATGTCAGTCACGTCCTCGCTCTTTTCAAGAAGTTTGGGCGCGTGAAGATCGAGTGGATCGCTCGGGAACATAACGCGCACGCAGACGCACTGGCAGGGCTTGCCTCGGTCTACCGAGCCGCTGGTAGCCGCACCATCAGCTTCGACGAGGTTGACGTTCCGAGCTTTGAACCTTCCGATCCTCCCGTGGCAGCCATTTCGTTCGGCTCAAGCCAGTTGGATCCCGTTGTTTTGTATTTACAAAATCAAACGCTGCCGACGGATAAGAAGGAAGCTCATCAGATACGGTGCCGTGCTGCCAACTATTTCTTGGATCCTAATGGACAACTCTATCGGCGCACATTCACCGGACCAGATTTGAAGGTAGTCTTCGAAACTCAAGTGGAGGGAGTCCTGGATGAGCTACACTCGGGTAGTTGTGGGGCTCATTCAGGTGGCCGAAGCATGGCGCACCATGCCCTGACTCAGGGCTACTGGTGGCCGAAGATGGTAAAGCAGTCCGAGGAATATGTGAAGCGTTGTGTTCGGTGTCAGAAGCAAGCCCCCCTTATCCATCAGCCTGCCTTCCCCCTCAAGATGATCTCCAGTCCTTGGCCATTTGCTGTGTGGGCTTTCGACATTGTAGGAAAGCTGCCCAAGGCCCCAGGAGGATTCGAATATCTACTCACCGCCACGGACTTGTTCACCAAGGCCCCATGGTCAAGACGACTGCTGGAGACGTGGAGCGATTCATCTGGAAGCATATCATCTCAAGGTTCGGCGTCCCTTACGCCATCCTCTCGGACAATGGCTCCCAATTCGTGGCATCTACCCTCAAAGCTTTTTATAAAAAGTGCAAAATTACGATCCAGAATTCCTCGGTGGCGTACCCTCAGGGCAATGGCCAGGCTGAAGCTTCGAATAAAACGATCACTCGGGGGCTTAAGCGTCGTTTGGATCGGAAGCTCGGACTCTGGGTTGAGGAGCTTCCTCACGTTTTGTGGGCCTATCGTACTACGCCTAGGCGTTCAACGGGGTGAACTCCGTTTTCAATGGCCTATGGCATGGAAGCTGTCCTACCCGTTGCTACGCAAATCCCGACGGCTCGCACTGAAAATTTTCATCCTGTGGACAATCATGCACTCGTGGGTTCTGAGCTTGATTTCGCCGAGGAGCTTCGTGATAACGCCAACCTTCGGCATGCTGCCTATCAACAGGAAGTTGCTAGGGGCTATAATAAGAATGTTCGTGCTCGGCCATTCCAAATTGGCGATCTTGTCCTTCGGATGGTTGTGGAGGCCAGCAAGTTGACCAAGCTCAAGGATCCGTATGAAGGTCCCTACCGAGTAACCGCGAAAATCGGCCATGGCGTTTACAAGCTTGCTGAAATGGACGGAACACCCGTGCCTAACACTTGGAACGCTCAGAAGCTTCGGAAGTTTCACGGCTAGAATTTATCTTTGCTCATTTTTGCTTCTTTCGGTTGTAATTTACTTGTAAAATTTTGTGATTTTCACTCCTTGTAAGCCTTTGGGGCCTTTTAATAGACTCTCGACTTCATTTATTCCTTTGTTGTTTGTTCTGGGTATTTCATCTCACCCGCGTTAAGCCGTTGGGCTCGGTATTTCACTCGTTTGGGGGTAACTCTCGTAGCCCTCGGTATTTCACTCGTTTGGGCGTAACTCTCGTAGCCCTCGGTAGTTCACTCGTGTGGATGTACCTCTTCGCACTCGGCATTTCTCTCGGTTTGTCGTACCGCTTGCTTTATTCGTCCTAGTCCCTCACTGTCTCAAAGGCTCCCCGTCCCTGTCGCTCGGACATCCTCCGAGATAGGGGGCTATACTAGTGGGTGGGAGCATTGGGTCCAAAACCCAACTGAAGATGTCAAAAAAGTATTGTACTTGAAACTATGAATGTTCCTATTGTTAACAAACACGTATCCGAATAAAAACACTTGGCAAAATTTCAAATCGTAGCAACATCTCAAAACAAAAACATCATTTTTCCAACTTCTGTTCTACAGCATCCACAACAAATGTTTGAAAAAAAACAAAAAAACAAAAGGGCACACAAACTTCCTAGGGTACTGGGAACAAAGAGAGAGTGGGTTCTTCGGCTGGTTGAGCCTCGGAAGGCCCAGCCTCGGAAGGTTGATCTGCATGCTCAATAGCTGACGTTGGCTGTTCGGGCTCATGATGCCGTGTGTCGGTCGAATCACGAGGAGGAATCTCGACAAGCAATCTCCTCTCATCATCCGATTCTACCCCGGCATCATCGAGGCCTTTGTTGTAACCCAACATAAAGCTGGCTTTATGCTGTTCTTCTACCATCTCCGCCTGGGCCTCGGCCAGCTCTTCGGCAGCAGCTTCCTCAGCCTCGTAGTAGCCCCGTTCATATTCTCTCTTCAGCTCCGCCTCCATCTCCCTCTTCATCTCCTCTCGTCCCTGCGCTCGGCCCTCGACCAAGCCCTCATCCTTCCCTTCCGACCTGGTCTTTTCGGCAGCTTCTTGCATGCCCTTGACCAAATCGTTAAGGTTGGAGACCTGTGTTTCGAGAGCCGAGCGAGCAGCCTCGGACTCTTCCCAGCTCTTCTTGTATTCATCGGCCGCGTCCTTATTGGCCTGAAGGGAGACCAGCGTCTGCTTCCTCTTCTTCTCATGCTCGATGAGAAAGAAGTTAACGCTCATAATGGATTGGGAGGCCTGTGGGAAGTAAGAATACTTCTATAAGAATGTGCGTTAACTATATAAAGAAAACGAACTCGAAGGGCTTACCCTAGCAGCATGGTAGTAATATTCAGTGAGGGCGGCCTTGAGGGAAGGAGGTGATTGTATGTCCTTCGGTAAGCCCACCCCAGCTAGGAGGGTAAGGGCTAGGGAAGGATCCTCCCGCAGGCTGTCGGACTTCAACACCTGCTTTTTGTCGGGGGTGATGAAGTTCGGCGCCCACGGGACGTTCTCCTTTACCTCTTTCTCCTTCCCAGTCGGCCTGAGAACCACTCCTTCGACCTCGGCGGAAGCAGTTGTCCTCTGCTTCTTTGTTGGTTGAACGTCCTTCGGCGAAGCTGGAGCCGTTGGAAGGGCATTTCTGAGTTTGCTGGGGAGGCACCTTTTTGCTCGGTGCAGGTCCCGAGGCCCCTGTAGCCCCAGACTTCTTCTGCAGGGCCTTCTCCTTCTCTTTCTCCTACATTTTCTTTTGCAGCACATCCTTCATGCTTCAGGGAGGCATGGCTTCTACTTCTTCTTCAGGAGTAGATCCCTCGATTGGTTCGCGGATTAACCCTCGGAGCGGCCTGTCCTCGCTCGGAAGAAGGTCTTCGGGAAAATCAGCCCGTTCCTCGGATCTCGTCTCTTCTTTGTCAGCGGCCTTTTTCCTAATTCTGCCGCCGTACGCTGCCTTGTAGCCAAGGATTGTTGGCGCGTCTCTTTCTTCGGAAGGAATCGTGAGCAGGGAAGCGGCTAGTTTGCACCCCTTAGCCGCTCTCAGCAATTCCTTGTTGATTTTTGTTGTTGCTGCAAAAGAGAAGAACAAATCATCAGTTAAATGGTGTATGCTAAGGTCGAAAACGTAAGTAATGCTCGCAATATGTATAAACATATAATCAATGTAAAATCTGAGTTCTTACGAGGGTCGCCCCTGCGTGTGGCAATTTCGAAGTGGCCGTACTCGTCTGGGGGATATTGATAATTCCCCCGAACTTCGACATAGTCCGAAGCCCACTTTTCCGAATCATACATTCCTTCAGGAATGATCTTGGCCATATTCCTTCGGGAACAGAGATAATACCTGGAGTATCGAACGTTCCTCGACATTGTATAATTTTCGAATATGTGCCGAGCTTCGAGTGGGAACATTTTAAGCTCGGCGAGCTTTATAATCGAATGGATGATTCGGAAAGAATTGACGCTTAGTTGGCACAGCGTCAGAGCGAACGTGTACATGATTTCCCTAAGGATCCTGTGCATGGGGAATCGAAGTCCGCCCTCGGTTATAGCCATAAGGGGGACGGTCACATGCTCGGCACTGAACCTGATTCTGGGGCCAGGAGCCGGAATAACCACTACGTCGTCTGGGATGCTATAATCCCGACGAAAGGCCCTCATACCCTCTTCTGTTTCAAAGGACCTCCAATAAAGGCATGGGTCCTTGCCCGTTCGGTCAGGGATGACGTCGGGGTCTAGCGGGACAATCTTCCTCTTTTTCTTTTGAAGAGCGGAAGAGGATCCTGCAGCCCCGTCTCCTCCCCCGGCCTGACTCGACGAGGCTGTGGGAGCGTCTCTCTCGGCGGCGTCCCTCTCCGAAATTGTCTCCTCGGTATCAGCCTCTTCCTCTTCTATCGTTGGATCACCAAGCTCCTTGTCAGAATGACCCTCTAAATCTATGATCTCACTATCCGGAGCCATCGTTCGGATTGGGGTCACCTGTGAGGGGATCTCGACGTCTTCGAAATCTTCGGAGCCTACGTCCTCGCCCCGAGCGCGGTAGTCCCGAGCTAAGTTTGAGATGGCGTCGGCGATCGCCAGGTTGGTACCTCCAGCGCCTAGCGACGCGCTGTCTACCAAACGATACGACTCTCCAGAGGAAACCGAAGGGGAGTTCTCCATACCTAAAAACAGAAGTGCAAGGGATTAGACCGACAGCGAGATGCATGGTCAAGTCCTAGCGTGTCTATGTTCGGTGAAGGGATAGTTGTAGACACCCAAATTTGGAAATCCTGGATAACTTTTAAGTCCCCAATGATGATAAACAAAGAATGATTTAAACCTTTGGATTGATCTAAACCTTTTGAAGCGCTATCTTTCGAAAATAGTAGACAAGTGGCCGATAAGCTTTCCAATAATGAAAATATGCCTTGAAAGCTTCAAACAATGCTCTTTTTACTCAAAGGGGTGAGAAAACACCTTAGAACTAGGTTTGAAAGTGCCAAGTGACACTTAAAATGAGTGAGTACGTGTTTTGGCCGTCGTGGCACCAATGGTCGTCGGTTTAGTTTGCTTTCAGCCCATTTTTCATAAATAAAACTTCCTTATTTTTATGGTTGGAGTCCACCATCTTTTAGTACATTCAAAACCCTTTTTATCGATATATAATAAGCCTTAATCCGATTTGAAATGAGGGAGATATGAGAATTTTGCCAAAACGACCACTTTCTCGACCACCTGAGGGTAAAATCGTCATATCTTTTGATGTACAAAATTATTTTTATCCAAACCACTTGGGTTAGAAAGTAGACTTAACGAGCTTTCCAACGGTTCGAAAAACACCCAAAACCGAGTTCGGGAGCGTCCGGGGCGGCCTCACGAAGTTTGGCCTGCTGAGCAGACAAACTCTACCGCGCGGCAGAAATATTTCCACCGTACGGGACACTTTCTACCGTACGGGACATTCTAGAAAACTGAAAATAATGGCGGTTGAAATCTCCACCGTGCGGTAGAAAAATTTCCACCGTACGGTACACCCTTCTACCGTACGGTACATTTTGCCGCCTTTATTTTTACTTGACGACCAAGTTTTTCAGTTGCAGGCCGAAGTGCTTGGCTTTCAAGCCAAGTTTGCTTGGTTTCCAAGCTGTTTTTGCTCTATAAATACCTCCTCCAAGCCATTAGACAAGACACACAATTTTTGGAAGAGAAAAGAGATGGAAAATACAATTTTTTTGAAGAAAAAGAGAGAGAAATAAGACCAAAAATAGTTCAAAAATGCTTTGAAAAATCTGTGCTTGTTTTCATACCTATTACAAATACCAAAAGTATCATCCTCTTTCAAAAGCTATTTTTCGCTTTCCATTTTAAAAAAAGAAGCCATTTTTTACTCATTTTCTCGTTCAAAACACAAAATACTTAAAAAAAAAATCAAGTCCAAACCCTTCCAAAAATATCCAAACCACAACCAAGCTCTATCCTTCTCTTTTCTAGTATATCAAAGCTCACCTACTCACTCAAGTTCACACCAAAGGCCACCGTATCAATCAAAAGTCTCCAAGGAAGGTTTCGCTCCAAAAAGGTATAAATCTTTTATCCAATACTTGCTTCTGTATTCTGAGGGGTACACCATTAATCTCAAGCTGGTTCCTTATACCAGTTTTGGGTCTAAATGGTTCAAACTATGTAAGAAATTAAAATTGGCATCCCATATATCTCCACCGTACGGCATACATGACTGCCGTACGGTAGAGGTTTTCTAGGGAACAGTTTTGTTTACAACTCTTTTCCTTCTTCTATTTTATTAAAAATCAATATGTCATGCTATTCCATGATTCATTCGAAATAATAAATGCCATGCTAGCTAAATTTATGAATTGTATCAGTTGTGTATTATGGTCTTACATAGGTACTGTCTAATTAGTACCTAAGCATGCATGCCTTTTTAGATATCTATAAGCTCTGTTTGTTCACTTAATGTTGCCAACCACAAAGTCCAGTGCCGTACGACACATATATCTGCCGTGCGGTGGAAGTTTTGCGTGGAACAGAATGTTGTTTATCAATTTTCTGTGATTAAATGTTCGTATTCCTGCCATGTTTATACTTACTTGTTTCAGCAATTTAAATTATTTATGTGATATAAATTGTTCATGTGGCACTAAAAGTTAAGCAATAAAATGATTTTCAAAATCCCACAAATATTAGTAGAGACCGATTTTATCGGGCGAGGGGGGTGCTTTTCTAAACAAAACCTTCCCCCCTCGTAACCTGGCTCCCGAACCCAAAACTCTCTATTTTCAATAGACCAAAACCTTTTTAAAGGGCAAAAGAGTCATATTTTTCAAATAAACGGTTTCTCGGGGTTAATCCTTTTTCAAAACCCGGGTGGCGACTCTCAAACGAACCAACTATTTTTCCCCTTTTGTAACACTGAAAATACAAAAAGACAGACGGGGGATTTTTCCGGGTGTGTAGCCCACAGTGGCGACTCTGCTGGGGACAATATTAATTTATATTTTGAAGAATTAGGACACTTGTGAAAATAACCCATCTCAAAAGTCTGTCAAAAAGATAAGTTTCGCGCTGTCAAAGAAAGGTGTGGTGATTCTAACAGGGCTCTGCCCGACCACCCGGCATGGGACTTTTTGGTTATTTCATTTGTGTAATTTTTCTTAAAAATATGATTTAATTTGAGAGCCAAGCTTGAAAATATTTGTGGGATTTTTTTTCATTTTATTGCTTAAACTTTTGCATTGCACGTGCATCGATGTTGGATAGCCCCGCCGCTACGTTTTGGTTACCCTACCCGGCTTACCGGTGCTAGGACATCCCAAAATGCTCGGCAACCTTGGACGATGATGAGTCAGCCTGCCGTTTGACCATTGCCATGCAGTACACTTGGCAATAGGGAGGCAAATTATTGGCTCTAGTCTGGGGGACCCTTTTAAACCAAAACCGGCCTTTTGCATATAGCAAAAAAAAAAAAAAACATAGAACTTTTGCCAAAATTACGACAGGGCCCTCACGTTAGGATTACATGATATATCCTAGTTATGTGTTTAATTGCTTTCCTTACTTGTTGTGCTGCATGCACGTGTTTGCTTGACTCCTAGGTTATGACCCTCCCGCGCAAGTTTAAAAGAATTGCCTCAACCAATGAAGAGTCATGCATATTGGAAAATGCACGTTTTGTTTCAATTGAAATTCCTTAGGAGCTATAAGCCTTGGGGAGAATCAAAATCAAGCCAAAAATATCATTTTATCAATAATTTTCCAAATCAAACTAGCTCGTTGAGACCTAACCCTCAATGACTAGCATTTTC
The DNA here is from genome assembly GCA_019656275.1 of Rhododendron kiyosumense. Classification (NCBI taxonomy): domain Eukaryota; kingdom Viridiplantae; phylum Streptophyta; class Magnoliopsida; order Ericales; family Ericaceae; genus Rhododendron; species Rhododendron kiyosumense. The sequence continues at coordinate 102,768 of BPLS01028991.1, read as the reverse complement.
AAATAAAAATTAGCTCTTTAAGGTCTAACCCTTAATAACTAATTTTTCCCAAATTAGTCTATTGGGACCTAACTCCCAATGACTAAAATCTCTTCAAACAAAACCTCACAATTAGTGACTTCTCAACTTTAAACTAGTTTATTGAGACCTAACTCTTAAGAACTAGATTTCCAAAAAAACCCACTAGGACCTAACTCCTAGTGAATAATTTTTCAAATTTATCCAAAGTTACTGACAAGAAAATAATTTTGGCTTGTCAAAGTTTTCCCTTTGTCTTATACTCCTCATAAAGGATACACCATCAAAGAGCTGAGGATTGGGGCAATTCTGTTAAGCTTGTAGACTCATGCATGTATGGTCTAGGAGACCTTAAATCCATGGAGTTTGGGATACCTCCGGTGTTCGCCGTGCCCGAACGGATTCCTTTGATCTAGCCTAGCCTTTAGCGCATCTTATTCCGGCAATCGTATTGCTCTGCCTCGGATGGTCAAGATAAGGAGATTGGCTCTGATTCCCAATATGTGGAATTTAACCTGCCTGACAACGACCAACCCGGATTGTTGGAATTTAACCTACATGTTACTGCTTTCTGCATTTTATCCCTACCATTCCTTTATGCTGCTCGTTTTGAGTCCTAAAGTTTGCTTGCACGGTCTGCTGAAGGTTGCCTTAACCGATGAAGAATCGTGCACCCATGTGCACGTTGTCTGAAGCTACATAAGTCCTTGGAATGGTGAGACCTAAGGAAATCAAAACCTTACGAAGTCCTCGACTAGTGCTTAATCAAAGGTTCAGCAGAGAATAAGGAATAACAAGGAAACGACGTCGTGATGTCACGTCACTTACACCACTGGCTAATGGCAATATGCCACTGGCGCCGTGTGGTTATGGTATCACGTCGTCAATACTAAGTTATTCCGAGTTCAAAAGTGAAATTTCGAAAGAGAATTAGTCGAATACTTAGTTTGTTTTGACATCTTTTGAAATTTGTCGTTCTAAACAAAGGATATACCCTAAAAGAAATTCTGAGGTATGGGACAACCTTCGGAAGGCCGTAATCTTATGTGACACATCTCGCCTGCACATCATCTTTTGCTATTGTGTCACATATAGAACTCTTAACCTCGCTCGCACGGTTTGTTTTAGATTGCCTAGACCGATGAAGAGTCGTGCTTTTCATAATGCACGTTGTTAAAATTAATTAGTTCTTAGAATGATGAGTTTTTGGGGATATCAAAATTTATTAAGTCTTCAATATATTTCAATCAATGATTCAATGGAGATTAAACGAAACAATAAAGCTACAATGCCATGATACTCACACCACCCAAGTTATAGTGCGAAATCACTTTCACCACTTAGGCTAATGGCGCCATGCCACATACGCCGCCTTGGATACAGTATCATGTCATTTATGCCAAACGGTTTTCAAAAGCAAAGGAATCTGTGAATGAAAAATGTTAAAGACTTAATCCATTTTGATATCTCTCAAAACTTCTTGTTCTAATCAAAGGATACACCTCAGAAAAATCTCTGAGGACTAAGGCAATCCCTCGTAGGTTATCATGGTCTAGGAGACCTTAAATCCATGGAGTTTGAGATACCTCCGGTGTTTGCCGTGCCCAAACGGCCCCCTCCAGCCTGGTCTAACCTTAAATATATCACAACAACCTCATTGCTTTGTCTCGGATGGTCAAGATAAGGAGATTGGCTCTGATTCCCAACGTGTGGAATTTAACCTACCTGACACGACCTACCCGTGGTTGTTGAAATTCTCGAGTCGACAATGACGACGTGTGTACAACATTCTTTTATGGCATACACATTCTTTTTTCTTTAATAAAATATCGTAAGGGCACGTTCTAAGTTCATTTTCTTTTTGCTTTACTGTCAGTACCTGGCCGTTCATCCTACACAAAGCTGTACAATCTCCTTCGAACACCTCAATGGCGGGGCAAACAGAACTAATTGAGCTGAAACGGGCTATGGAGAAAATGAGTCAGAAAATGGATAAAACGCTAACTCTTGTCCGAGGGCTGATTAATCTTCTCACCTCTGGAATCCTGAATCCGGACCTGGGACTAAATGCTGATAATGTCAGGATCGAAGAACCTCCACAAATCTATCACCCTCCTGTGAAGCTTTCAGAAATGTTCAAAGATTTAGCTGAATTTCATGATGCCAAAACGCATTCAAAGGAGGACGGTGGATCCCTATTCGAAACTAGAGCAGAAAGAAAGGACGTGCTTATGAATAAGATCAATCCCAAAGGCAACAAAGTATATCCCTTTGATAACATAATGCTATACAGTTGCAGAGCAAGCAAAAGGTCCGCCGACCCTCAACCCAAGTGCAAAACTCAACCAAACGGTCCTTGCACTCGACCCCGCACCTTTTCCCAATTTCCCATACCACTGTCGGTCATCTTCTAGAGACTCAAGAAAAAAGGCACTCTCCGACCACTTCCTCCAACCCCTCCACCTGTTGTTCTCCCAGCATCCCAGAACCCAAATGTCTATTGTGCTTACCATCAAATTCCTGGCCACTACACCAACAACTGTTTTCGTCTTCGGATCAAAATCCAAGACCTCATTGATGACAAAACCATTCCAGGTCCACCACAAAAGCCAAGATATCATGCCAAACACCCCATTCCACCTAACTTATGGGGGAAATTTTGATTGAATCAATGACTGGAGAATCGTCAAGGGACATGCCGCAATCCAACCTTCCACGGGTTTTTGAAATTTTCAAAGGTTTCAATTCGAGTCAAGTCTTTGTCTTTGTTGTGTCAGTTTCTACTTCAAGTTTGTCATCTTTTTGTTCTCATGTTCATGTGTATTCTCAACTTCGAGTCTGTAATCTCATGTTATTGTCAAGAAAAACCAAAAAATAAAAGAGAGTCAATTACGTAGTCCCGAACTACGCACGGCCTGATTCCTTGCAAAGGGATACGTAGGCAACCCTCAATGGTTCGGCCGCATCTTTTGAAAATTAATGTCATGCATTTGTGTCAAAATTGTCATAATAAACTTGGGTTTTTTATAATTTTTCCTTAACTTGAAATTGTTTTCCATCATCTTTGAAAGTCATGATAATCATTTCAAAGTGCAAGAATTCTGAACCCTCATGCAAGAAGGAAGACATCCAGGGGACCATTACCCCACGCCACCAATACAACACCACCGGTGAGCAATACCTTGACAAAAAAAAAAGAAGAAGGAAGAGCCTGCTAGGTCGAAAACCCGCAAGGGCGATCTAGGCAAAATTTAAGGCAAGTAATCAAAAGCTCGCTAGATCAAAACTCCCAAATTCGATCTAGGCAAAAGTTAGAGCATTTTTGAGTTCCTTTTATCAAGTTGTGCAATTCAAAATGAAGAAAGGCATTCTTTGCTTTTATCCACGTGTTCGACTTAGAAGATGAGGGGAATGAAATGATTAACCGAGATATTCATGGACAAGCACTAGACGCAATAGCTCAAGGGTGTTTGATAATTTAGGATGAAACAACCTTTGACCTATTGATGCCCCAAGTATATCTCAGATTGAACCAAATTAATCTAATTTTTGAAACCATAACAATTATGAAAAAGGATATTGACTCCCTAGGTGCCACTTGCATATATAGCATTGATAGTCGGGGACGTACAAGAGACAAACGAATCGGATATAGACTTCCAGCAGAGGCGGAATGGGACACTGATAAACTATTTTTGTAATGTAAGCATGGGGCAAGGGGAAGTACAACTTGCTAAGGCGCAAAATTCAATTACCTCTGTATTTGTAATTCTCGTTATGTCAAAGACATATACAATGTTCTCTGCACCTTGCCGGCCCCATGGTTACCGTACAAAAATAATTTTTCGGGATTCCATTTTGCCTCCACTGGAAGTCTATATCCAATTCGTTTGTCTCTTGTACGTCCCCGACTATTAATGCTATATATGCAAGTGGCACCTGGGGAGTCGATTTCCTCTTCCATAATTGTCATGGTTTCCAAGTTTAGATTAATTTGGTTCAATCTGAAATGTGCTTGGAGCGTCAATAGATCAAAGGTTGTTTCATCCTCCACTATCAAGCACCCTTGAGCTATTTTGTATAGTGTTTGTCCATGGATATCTTGGTTAATCACGTCATCCCCATCTTCTAAATCGAACACGTATAATTCAACCATATCTTGAATGCGATTGTCTAGGTACACGAACTCTGAAATAAAAGATGGATGAGAAGTTGTTTCTTGCTTTCAGTCGAACCACATATCTTGTCCAATTTCATGACTTAAATAAAAGATGGATGAGAAATTGCTTCTTACTTTCAGTCGAACCACATATCTTGTCCAATTTCATGACGTTTATGGTGGAGAAAAGAATCCTCGTTGAGCAAAGAAGAGTTCAATTTCAGACTCTCCCACCCCTTGACGTGGTAGATCACGATATTCTTCCGTCACGTTTCCGTCACGTTATGCATGTTAAAGCAATTATGTCCTTTCTTCCCCAATGAATAACAGCCAGCCCTTGAGGGCAGAGGCTGGGTGCCATACGAATCCCTGGAAGATTGTGTCTCATGCTTGATCGCGTATGAGGATGAAAAAAGAGCAGGTTATCCTCATTGGGTGCTTTGATATAAGAACCAACGTGTTGGATCTTGGAAGCCTCAAATAAAGAGTCAATCACATAAGAGGGGCCTCAATCACCTCCCAGTGTGAAAAAGTCATAAAAGAAGATCGCTAACATAACCGTTGAAACCACGTGCCTATCAGAATTCAAGTAGCTGAAAACAAAGCTTCGAAATACATATCGTGTATCAGTATTTCAATTGTATGGATCATATCGTGTATCTTAAGATACTATTGGAAGAGTAGGAGTTTTTATTATATAGTTGGACAAGATTTTTGGAAGAGGGGAATACTAAAGACAAGAATAGGAAAGTAGAGTAATTTATATTACAATTGAACTCAAACTTATTTTTGGGTATAAAATGGCTAGAACACATTCCTATTTATACTACTCTATGGAAGACTCTAGTACAAAAATATTTTCATATAAAATAAAGGTAAAAGTACACGGAGACCCTCTCAACTATCACTTTTTCCCTCGGAGACCCCCTAAAATTTAAAATCACCCATACAAACTCCCTCAACTATAATCGATAACCAATCAACACCATTCTGTCAAAAGGATCGTTAAGATGAAGGGGTCAGCGTAGACAATTTTTATAAATGAGGGGGGGGGGGGGGGGTGCGGGTGTGGTCAATGTGGGAGATTTTTAGGGGTAGAATCATCATTTTGCCTCATTCCGGTAATAGAGTTAGCCAAATTTTTATTTCATATAGTTGAGGGGGTCTGTATGGGTGGTTTTAAATTTAAGGGGTTCCTGTGGGAAAAAAACATAGTTGAGAGGGTCTCCGTGTACTTTCACCTAAAATAAACTTTGAGGTAATTCTAAAGTTACATATGTGACTAAATCTTACAAAAAACTCTAGATATTTCATGAGGATATTCTAGAGCTTTTAAAGTTAGATATTTTAGGTTTTTCTAAAAACTAGATATTTATATATTCTTCAATAATATCTTCCATCTTTGGGTTTTGTCAATTACACTTGTTTGGATTTAACTTTCTTGTGCTAAAATACTAAATTTAATTTATATTTCAACAATGTTAATCATAATTAAATGCATAATTTATGCAATTTCTGGGGACATTGATTCAAAATTGTAGTTTTTGCTTCTCTAGGGATCTTTTTAGGGGGTCTCTTGAATTAAAATAAGGAGGGACGTATACTTTTGGGTGATTTTACCTTGTGGACTGTCCTAAGATGCTGCTTTTGTTTTAGTTTTTTTTTTGTTTTTATCAGCCTAAGATACTGTTCAAAAGCTTAGCAAAAAAAATTGTGTTCGGATTATGAATTTAAGTCAGGAAAGGACAAAGTAAAAGAAACGATGAGAAGATTGTGTAGCCATAAGCCTATGTTATTTATTCCTTTGGTTTTGGTTTTGGACCGTTGAGAGCAATTCGTTTAATCTCGACCATCATTAATAGGTTAAATTTATTTTATGACTTTATAAATTTTGGACTTATTAATTGTTGAGGCTTTTGAGTAGTACTTTTCTCTCCTTCATTTAGTTAGGGTGAACAGAGTTCTCCGCTTATTAGCACTGATTTTTTATTGTCGGAACATCTTCAATGCACTTTTTATAAATGGCTCCTAAAATGAATTCTTTGGCGGACACATAAGCATAAGTAGAACACAATTTTGTGTGCCAAAGAATTGCTAATTTAGAAGTTTTCAAAGGTATGCTAAGTATTTTTTTTTTTGGGGTAAGTGAAAGTATGCTAAGTTATTGTGTTAAAATGGATAGAAATAAATTATTTATCCACTCCCTCTTTCTCTCCCACTCTTGACTTCCATTTCAAAAATAATGTATTATGAGAGAGTGACCTGTATCGTAAAATGAAAACAAAGTACTAAAAAATAAGAATATTAACAGAACGAATCATTTGGCCACTCTTATTACTGCCTTTAGTTAATTAGTAGGAACCTAAGCACAAAAAGGACATTTATTTTCTAAACAAATTAGCAACTCTCATTGGGCGTGTGTTTAATAGATGCCCTCATTAAGTCAAATTAGTAGGCTTGATCAAAACTTAGCTGCCCTTTTCAACACCTTATATTATTCCGTAATCGTCTCTTAATTAAATAAAGATAAACTTAAGCCACATGTGGACTTCTAATTAATTACTTATGTCTCTGTATGCATACGTCTTTTAATATATAATAATTTGAGTAGTGTAAAATTTACGTTAGTTGACTTATTTAGCCGAACGGGACCTTAGTGTATAGTATGTGACCTTTAGCCAGGGACACCCACAAAAATTAAGGCAGTGCTACTTCCACCGCTTTGTTTCACCGCTCGCCCCACCCCAGTGTCCAATCTCATCTCCGTCTCAACAATTAATTGTTCAGATTTTAAAAATACTCTTTTAGAAAAGAGTTTAACTATTCATTGAAAGAGTAATTTTTAAAATTCGGACCGTCCAGAATATTTTGAACAATGAGATTGAGAGCGGAGTGATGAAACAGAGCGGTGAAGTAGACTCTCACCTAAAATTCTAAAGATGTACAATATGTCAAGCAACAAAGAAACAAAATATCAAATCCTTTCAGATATTTTTTCTTTCTTTCTTTTTGGTAGAGAACTATTTTACAATATCAGAGACCTCTGCCTTTGGATATTATTGTTAACCAAAGAATGATCGAGACCGTATTTTATTTATATATATACACACACACTTGTCTATCCCTATTTCAACTAATCATCTTGGGTCCTCGTTTTGGAGCGGCCGAAATTTGGACTTTCTCGTTCAATTAAAAATGTTGATCGGAGAGGATCCAACTTGAAGAATTTAATATTCTGAGCATCTCCAATTCGCATTCGAGCCGTTGATTGATCTTGGCAATCAATAGTTCAGATTTTATCTCGACAACGAATGGCTCTAATCTGCAGATACTGAGATGAAATCCAAATCATTGATTGCTAAATGGACAACTCGAATGCCGCTTTATAACCTTGTAGTGTGGCTGTGCAACTATTTGGTTATTTCCCAAAGCAAAATACATAGTATATGTTAACGAGGGGTTTCAAGCGAATACATCTATTTTTAGTATGTTAACCGGAGTATCTTAGAATTTTTGGACGAGCTTACGTGTACTTCTACCATTTTTTAGTAAGATTAATCTCATAGTTCATTTGCGGAAAGCTTATTTAAAGCCGGCACATGGGTTCATATGGACTTATTTCACAAGAGTTGACAAAACCTAAGAAGTTTATAAGAGACATAGATGGGAATAAGCTCCAAAGTCTCGTGACATAATGATTAAAAAAAATGAATACATATCAAGACAATTTTAATAACAAAAATGAAAGTGACAAATTGTTTTCGCTATAAATTTGTAAACTATATATGCGAAAATAATGTTATGCACAAGATTCACGCTTAAACCGGCACTACAATCTTAGAGACCGCCCTACTCGATTTGGGTTTTGAGGAAGATTTTTGAGAGTAACGAGCAAAAAGAGATTGGTAGAGAAATTTAATTGGAAATCGTGTCTAGTGATTTGGAGATCCCAAAATGAACAAGGCCCGAAAAACTCTACAATCACACACAATTTAGAAACTTACACAACCAAGTTTAGTGGTGTGCAAATTTTTTGTAGCTGTGTTTGTGGCAAAATCCAGGGTGGGAACATTTATTTCCATTGTGAATATGAACAACGTTTGTAAAACCTGTAAACCTACGTCATACGTTGGGGCAGAGCAATAAATATACGTGTCGCATAAAAACCACATAGAATTTAAACCCAATGCTTGAAAATTGAAACTCAAAAGGGTTTGCTCCCTCGTAAAATCTTTTGAACGAAATCTTTTAGGTACTGTAAATTCTTTTGAGGTAAGTTCATACGAAATTTTGCTCCGACCTGAATTGAGCTATCCGCCAGTGAACGGTGTGATTGAACCCTCGGAATTATTCAAGACACGCGTGTGTTACTCCGGACACTTCAGTTTATAAAAAGAATCCACACAGACAACCGAGTTTATTTTCTAAAGTTTCTTCCATTGTCTTGTCAACTTCTGTAATTAAACGGAATCAGAAGGTGGGGTGTTCGAATGAAATGGACATTGTAAGGATGCAGCCAGCTAGTATTTATTTCTACTCTCCCAGATTCAGGAACGGTTCCTCTCCGGTTCATATTTTGAACAGGAGAAGACAGTCTTGATTAGAATCGTTCATTTACTTTACCGCAATCAACGATTTTGATGTATTTTTACACTTTTACCTGTAAGAATAAGCTCTTATCGGAAAAAGAGTACGAGAAAATCTGAATTATCTCGTGCAGTTGTAAACATTTAACTGTCTCTCATATGAGGTCTACCACTAGTCTCTATGAAGTCTCTCTTCATCCGCTATAACGACTCCTACTTTCCACAGTCTGTCACGCTTTTATTTCTCTGTTTATTATGTTTGGACTGTACTCTAAAAACAAAAATTAATGCTGAGGAGGTATATGTTTTTCATTATTTTGGGGGCCAATTTTTTTTTAGATGTTATATTTTACATCTTAGATTCTGAGGGCTGCAAACGAGTCGAGTTTTGCTGTACTCAAGCTTGTTTATTAATTTTTTAACGAATTCGAGCTTGAACTCAGTAAAAACTTAATGAGTCGAGTTCGAGCTGAGCGGGCTAGGGATGGCCATCTAGGCCGATCCGTCCGTATCCGATCGGTTATCCGTCCCGAACGGATCGGATTTTTCGGATATTTTTCGGATATCGGGGCGGATTCGGATTTATTTTTCAAAAAAAATTCGGAGATCGGATCGGATTCGGAGGTAGGTCTGCCTCCGATCCGATCCGCCCCGAATCCGATATCCGATCCACCTCCGAATATCCGACTATATATATAAATATCTCTTATTTTTAGGGTTAGTCAATAGTCAGTCTCCTACCCAACCGACTTCACTTCACACAACCCTCCTTTTCCCTACCCTCGCCTATGACTTCTCCCCCTTCTCTCTCTCCCCTCCCCACCCCCCCTCCCTCTCTCTAAAAAAACCCTCCGGCAATGGAGAGATGCGGCAATCTCCCCTCAGGAACGCGGCTACGAGACTCCCTCCCCATGTTAGTTTTATTAGTTTTTTTTTTTTTAATCTGTTAGTTTTTTTTTTAATCGAGTTCCAATTTTTTTTTTTTTTCAAATTCGGATTCGGATATCCGTTCCCCGTTCGGAGCGGGGATGGAGGTCAAAAACATAATCCGTTCGGAGTTCGGGGCGGATTCGGAGGGCGGGTGGAGGGTTCGGATTTGGATATTGCAATATCCCCCTCCGATCCGCTCCGTTGCCATCCCTAGAGCGGGCCTTGGCTTGACTCGAGCTTGAGCTTGTTCACGAGCCTTAATGGGCCAACAAATAAACACACACATATATATGCTCGCATAGGTCTAATACAAACAAAAATATTTTAATTGTGAAGGTATATATTTTTCATTTTTCTATACTCTACAAGAAAATAATCTCAATTTTAGAATAATATGTAATATATTTTTGTAAGGATTCTGCATCAGGGTATATATCAAAATGAAAATGGTATATATCAAAATGCTAATGCTAATTGTAGTAAATTAACGTAAAAAGTCTACTAAGTCTTGGCTTGCGTGCCACCTCTAGCTGAGCCTCTACTGGCTTATGTTCGACTTGATAACGAAACGAGTTTAGAATTTGAGCTTGAACTTGTATATTATGTATTGAGTCCAGCGCGGATGAGCTTTTACGGAGCCGAGTCTTGAGTGGCTCTGTTTGTTTGCAGCCATTGTGATTTCCTGGGGACCTATAGTGACTCGGATCACTACAAGGTTGGAGTGAGTATCTC
>BPLS01028991.1:25188-52343 GCA_019656275.1 Rhododendron kiyosumense | reverse complement strand
AACAAAAGGTTCTTCATAATCAAACATGGCCATAGCTGAAACCCCTCCCCCCAAGTCACCCCCACACCGATCGAAAAAACACGTGCAAGAAAGAACTTGGCAAGTAAAAATAGCAAAAACTAAAGAATCCGTGAAGAACCCGAACTTGAAAAAGAAGCCTTACCTGTGTGACCAGTAAATATGTGCATGGAATCGTCAGCCTCGTCTGAAACCGCAAAATACAACACCACCATATTACCAAAGATTTTTCCAAATTATATGACACATTAAGTAATGAACTGATCGATGAAACAAAAAAACACAAGTTGGACATCAGTTATGCGACTAGAATTATCGCATCACTTTCAAAAGTCTAAAAGAAAGAGAGGAGGGGGGCAGGGGGGGTTGAAAAGTGAACTTTTTTCTTGTTACGGTTATTTTCTCATCTATTATACGGAACTACTAAGTGGGACTGATAGGATGAGAAAGAAATCCACCCGGCAGCAATGTGAATAAAAATGAAGGAAAGGGGAGAATTCGATACCCATGGATTCACCATCAGATCGCTGCTCTCCATCAGCATCACGAATATCTGCAACAAATAGCACAAAGACAGCTAACAGTAACACCATATGGTCCATATCTACATAAACGAATATATCCAAAGACTGGGAGGCGATCAACACAAGCAAAATACTCCTCCGTCTGAAAAAGATTGTCGTCCATAAAACGAGAGCTCAAAAGTAATCCCTCTTTGTCAATTTTTTTGTACTTTTTGACGCTAGTTGTTCAATATCAATGAGTTGTTATAATTTACCAAAAATAAAAGTTCAAAATTTTCGTTATAGAATTGCACTCACTAAGCTCTCGTTTTGCAGACCGGAGAATCTTTCTGGCACGGCTAGTATGAATAAAAATGAATGAAGGGGGGAGAATTTGATACCGATAGCTTCACCATCGGAACCTAGTTCTTCATCTGCTTCAGGAAGATCTGTAACAGAAGAAGAAGAAGAAAGACGTTAGTATTTATTTCCGTTCGACCAAAAAAAGAAAGAAAGAAAGACGATAGTATTATTTGTATATATATAAACGTACGACACTTATATAGGTTTGTGGTATGTATCTACAAGGACCTTGGTCGTCGATCGTGATTACGCGGAGGGCATCGGTCTCATTCAAGAAAACCTCGCCGTGATCTTCTTCGTCATTTGCAGGAGCATCCATGGCTGATTATGGTTTTGAAATGCGAAAGCTGCGATAGAGAGAAACAACCTATGAAGCACCGGTACGCCAGAAACAATGGCGTACCCGTACCTGGTACGGGTACGGGTACGGATCGGGTACGCCGGAAACGCACCGGGTACGCCGGAAACGCACCGGGTACGTTCGTATGTTTAGGGTACGGCATGGGTACGCAAAATACTCTATGGGTACGCGAAGAAGACGAAGCAGACGAAGAAGAAGAAGCAGACGAAGAAGAAGAAGAGAGAGAGAAAGGGAGAAACCTGTCGCTGCTACTGCGAGAGAGAGAGAGACGTCGGACGGAGAAGACAGACTTGGCAACGGCGAGACGATGATCGATGTCGACGGCGAGACGATGATCGATGCCGACGGTGAGATGATCGATGGCGACGACGAGAGAGAGATGTCGGACAATGATGATGGTCGACGGCGAGAGAGTGAGAGAGAGAGAGAGAGAGAGAGTCGGACAGAGAGAGAGTCGACGGCGAGGTCAATTTGTGAGCCCTAGGTTCATACGTATATTTAAAGGGTTATTACACTCCAGTCCTTAGACCTTCACATTGCAACAATCTGGTCCCTAAATATATGAAAGTTTGTACTTTAACCCCTGATCTCTTTTAAATTTGTACATTATACATAAAAAAAACTCAAGCATATTAAAATAATAAAAAATAAATATGCCGTACCCCCGCCGTACCCGTACCCTACTTTTTTGGGTTTTGCCGTTTCCCGTACCCGTACCGTACCCGTACCCGTGCTCCATAGGAAACAACAGAAAGAGAAAAGGGGGAGGGTGGGGTTTGAAGGGTTTATCTATAGATGGTGCTAGAGAAACCGACGGCCAGGTACCGACCAGGGAAACCGACAGCAATGGTGCCCACTCAGGGCTTTAGACGATGTGAGTTGTTCAATAATTTTAAAATAAAAAACCGAATGAGCTCGTAAAAAAATCAGTTCGATCTGTTATGTATGGATACTTGATCTAATCTTTCATTTGTTTCATTTAGATTTCAAATTCATGAACAAATAAAAGATTGGATCGAACAGATTTTTTACGGGTCCACTCGATTTTTTATTTTAAAATTATTGAATGGCTCGAATCGTTTGTGCAGGCTCGAAGTGGGCCCCCATTGCCATCGATTCCCCTGGTCCGAATCGAGTGGACCCGTAAAATAGATGAGAAAAAGAATGGCAATGGAACTCTCTCTCGAAAACTAATTTGGTTCAAAAAAGACAGAACAACATTGGTATCTCTAGTATTAAACTGCTAAATATGTGAAAAAGAATATAAGATTACACTCTGGTCATGAACTTATACACTTTGGCCGGAAATTTGTACACACTGGCAGCAAACTTTTAAGTTTTAAGTCATGGCCGCAAGCTTTTTATGAATTGGCCAGTGGCCATAAATTAATTAGCAGAGGAAAGAAAAAAAAACTTTACACATTTTGAGACTTTGAGTACTCGACTACTCGTACAAAATCACTGTCGTAGACAAAAGTCACAAAATCACACACACACAGAATCACAGTTGTAGAATCGTAGTACCCTATCTCAGAGAAAATCATAGTCCTAGACATTGTAGACAAAATACAGAGAGAGAGAGAGAGACGTACACTGTACTGACTTTAGTAGGTCTCGATTTGGGTTTTCTTGCCTTCTTTAGTTCTTCACTTCTTCGGGATCAATTGAGAGAGAAAGGGGGCTGAGGCGATTTACGGTGAGGAAGAGAGGCGGAGGTTTCGTCGTCGATCGGAGAGAACTCAGAGAATGGAGTCAGTGCCCAGTGGGACGTGGAGAGTGGAGAGAACTCAGAGAAGGATCTGACTCTGGTCGTCCTCCGTCGCAGAGAACGAGAGACGGAGAGAGTGGGGTGGGCCGGTGGGGTGGGTGCCTGGGGGTGGGGCGGAGAGAATTGGGGAGAATGAGAGAACCTAAATGATATCTGTGTAAAAGATTTCCTTATATAGTGTGACATTCGGTCGGGTTGGGTGACCCGACAGTTATATTCATTCACCCGAAACCCGACCGACTATTGGTCGGGTCCAAAATATTCACCCGAACCCGATCGAATGTTCTGTTCTAAACCGTCCGTTGTCTTACTTTTCGGGTCGGGTTGGCGTTCGGGTCGGGTGGCTGGACAGCAGTCGGTACCTGGCTGTCGGTTTTCTCAGCTTTGTAGTCTATTTAGAGAGAGCTGCTACCCACGCAGACAAATCATGCACAGATTATCTGAGTCGTTCATTAAATGTAAAACATTTTTTCGAGCATCTTTGTAAAAATCAGCTCAATCCAAATACATATAAGTGCTCGATCTAATCATTTAACTTTTCATTCAGATTTCAGTATAATGTAAAGTTATATGATTGAATCGAATTGAACACCTATAGATATCAGATTAAGCTAATTTTTGGTGGGGACTCTCGAAATTGTTTTATATTTAATGAAGAGTCATGCTACTTGCACATACGTTTTTACACATATTTTACACATATACTTTTATGGGGCTCACCTCGGATCCCACCAATATGATTTGAATCGCTCATTATTTTTAAATTTTTTTTAAGAGTTTATGTAAAAAATCAACTCTATAGGATTTCGGTAAGGGCTTTTTCAGAAATCATAGAGTAAAAATCAACTTGTATGTGACGATTGTTTACATGAAGCCGATATATGGCACCTGAGTATGTAATGCGTGGTTACTTGACTGACAAAGCAGACGTTTATAACTTCGGAATAGTCGAAAATTGAATCCAAACCGTTGATATTGTAAATTTTGACAAGTACTACATCTATACCAAAATTCAAGTCAATCAAAAAATGAAAAGCTCATGGTCGAATCAATTTAGTTATGAAATTAAAATTTCAAATTTGAATTTACTAAAAATTAGATCACTGGATTATTAATGCTTGATCGAGATGATTTTTTGCAAAGATACTCTATTCTTTATTTAATACATTATGGACGACTCAGATTACATTCTAGAGGCGTGTGAGATACACCTCTATTAATATAGATGAAAAATATGACGACAAGGAGTCTATCCGCACATTTTCAAAATCACAGGTAGGTTATGTGGTCAGTTTTAAACCACGAGGAGGGTATCTGCACATGACGATAACCACACGAGGGGAAAGTGGTCTTTGCTCAATTTTTTAAGCAATGCAAAATATGATTATCAAACCAACTTAATCACTCATTTATTATTTAATTAATTCAATTTTAAGTGCTAAATATAAGCTATGAAATAACCCTTGAGTTCCGCCACTGCCCAGTCCCTCCTTATTCCCACGGAATCCCTCACATCCAATCTCCACTGGAAATGGATTGGCGCCTTCCATGTACCTATTGTGTCCAGCACTTCGTCTGGCTTGCTATCCAGGATCGTCTTCTTACGGGTAACAATCTTTTTACTCGTCATATCACCTCCTCCCCGGACTGTAGTTGGTGCCCTTCTGTGTGTGAGAATGCCTGTCACGTTCTTCGCGACTGTAGTCGAGCTGTGTCTATTTGGACGGCAATTCAGTTTCCCTTGCTTAACTCTCACAACAACTCCTTTAACTGGATCATCACCAATGCAAGGATTTCGGGTACCCACTATTCGGGCACCCCTTGGAAAGTCGTTTTCCTCTTTGCTATTTGGCATATTTGGGTCGATAGAAATAAGCGCATCTTCGAATTTAACTCCAACTCGAATTTGCCGGACCCCGCTTCAATTGCTAAGACCTTCATAAACAAATCCTTGGAATGGCATTTCTTGGTCCAGGATAAACCCAAGGGGCAGAGAAATGGCATTGGTGTGGGGTGGGTTCCTCGACGGAGCTTTTAATGCGGCACCGGGCACGGCAGGTATGGGAGGTATTCTCCGTGATCAACATAGCTTGACCTTGGTACCCAACTCGTCAAAGAACTCTTATAATACATTGAGTGGGTTCCCTGTGGTTGACAGGTGGAAGAGTTGGAACAACGAGAATTTCAGAAATTTTAGTAGTGGCACAGAGTTGCCGGAGGAATATGAAAACGTCAAATTGTTAGTGACGGTTGAAGATACTGCCGTGGGAATCCCAATAGATGCACAAAGTCCTATTTTCACGCCATTTATGAGGCTGATAGTTCCACTTCACGAATTTATGGTGGCACTGGAATTGGGTTGAGCATTAGCAAGCGATTGGTGTACCTTATGGGTGGAGAGATAGGGTTTGTGAGCGAACCTGGTACTGGATGTACTTTTTCTTTTACGGTGGTTTTGAGAAAAGGAGATACAAGTAGTTTGGATTCAAAGCAGCAGTATTATGACCCTGCTGTTTCAGACTTCAGGGGGCTTAGGGCATTGGTGGTTGATGATAAAAGCATCCGAGCTGAGGTCACCAGATATCATCTTCAGAGACTGGGAATTTTCTTATCATCCAAATTGATGTCCGAAATGGAGGTCCATAATATTGCCATCTTCTCGATAATATAGAAGTTCGTATGGAGTCTTCGGTTGAAAGGAAGGAGAGGATGTGATGGAGAACGTTGTCCGACATGCTGCTGATTACATCCATTCCCTCACCACAGGTCACATCTTTGAACAACTTCTGATGTTTGGAAGAAGGTAGCAGAACGAAATCATCCATTTTTCCTTCTCTTTCCAGTGACCACCTAATTACAAGAATATAGAGTCGTTCATGTCAAGAATGACTTCATGAGATAGACTATCTATAGCACTCATGACAAATAGCAAATGAAACTTGTGAATATCGAAAAGTAGGGATGGGATCTATAAATTTTGCTCAAGTGGGGCCAATACGAGTGTACCAACAAAAAAGAAGATTTTCCGTGAAAGAACTTCCTCATACAAAAGTTAAGAAAACAAAATCAATATATATATATATATATAGTAAGCTTCAGCTGCGGACGCCCTTACGGGCAAAAAATGCGGACTTTGGATGCTGGCCGTTGGATGAGATCCAACGGCTGGAAAAGGAGAAGGGAATTCGCGGGTTAAAAGAAGCCATGGGTCGGATAAGGTGGTTCGCGGGTCAATTCGGGTTAAAACACACGGATCCCTTTTTTCCCTTCCCTCGTCTCCCCCGTTCCAGACAGATGAATAGAGAGAGAGAGAGAGAAAAAAAAGGAGAGACGAAATCCAAAACGAAGAAGAAGAAATCGAAGATGATCCAACAAATCGAACAAGGTCTCTCTCTCTCTCTCTCGATCTCGATCTCGAGCTCTCTCGTTCCAAATATTACAAGAAGCAGAAACCCTAACCCCTCGATTTTCCCCTTCTGTTATCAAAGCTCGATTAAAGAAGAATTGCGAATGTTTGACGAACTCTGAATCAAAGACGAATCAATTGAAGAATAAGAACTCTGAAAGCCCCTTTCCCATTCCTTTCCCGTTCAAACACAAAGAACGAAATCGATGAAGAAGGGTACGAACCACAAAATCAAACCAGAAACCGGAGATGAATCGAACAAGGTAACTCCTCTCTCTATTTCCCAAAAAAAAAAAAAAAAGGTAACTCCTCTCTCTCTCTCTAGATCTGTCGATCTGTATTTTTTAATTTCGAGTTAGGATTTTTTATTTCGTTCTTTAGGGGTTTTTTTTTTTATTTCGAGGTAGGGTTACATTTTTTGAGAAAATTGGTATTTTTGAATTAACTCATCTGGTTGGTTTGGGTATCCTTTTCCTATGGGTAGAAAGTTTTGCTCTGTTTAGGGGCTATCGTTTCAATTCCACTATATGTTTTGTATCTATTAAATCCAGAGGAGAGTGCTTTTGTTGTAAATGTGGTTATTTCCATGCGGAGGAATATGTTTGTACACATCGGAATTTTTTTTACAGTGACTCATATGAAGAATGTTTTTTGCAGGAACATATTTTACTGTGAAATCTTACTGTATCAAAATAGTTTGAGCTTGGTCACCAGTTTATTTTCATTTTCTTGCAATTGAATTCTGGTAATATTTTCTTGGTACACTTGGTTGGGTTTCTGTTTACGTTTAGCCAATTTGATTGACTGTATTTGAGTGTCAAATTTGACTATTAACTCAAAGGACCATGTGTTCTGTCTCTTGGTTTTTAGAAAGCAGTGTTTTGGAAGATATTGACATAGTCTCTTGGTTGTGGTAAGTGATTGGAGGGAGGAAAAGAGAAGGCGGTCAAAAAGAGAAGGCGTTGTCCAAAACTTCGAAACTTGTAAGTGTATGGTCAATTTAATACTTTAGTTGTCCTAAATTTAATTCTTTAGTTGTTCAAATTTTAATAGTTGTATTTTTTTCTTAGCTCTTCGCAAGAGGTTAGGTTGAGTGATGACGACGACGATGTTGACCATGACCATGATGATGAGTGTAAGTATTTGTGGTTCATCTAAATTTAATTCTTTAGTTGTTTTTGTCTTTTGTTTCTTCCATTGATATTATTACCTATTCGGGTTGCAGGATGGATTTGGGCTTCCCCATGGATTGATGCTTCCAAATGCTGCCATAATATTACAAATTCATTTGCTGCTGTTTGGAACTGTTTGCTGAATTTTTTTCCCTCAAGTTTTGGAGACTTGATGTGAACAACACCACGTGGGAGATTAGTCCAAAGGGATCCAGTTCCAATTCTCTGCTGATTTTGTGTTATGGTTGATAAATCTTCAATTTAAGAACAAGAAATCTGTTGGGAAGACTACTTTTGGATGTGTATAGTCTACAAATCTGTTGGGAGTATGAAAGCATTTTTGTATACTTGAACCTTATGAGTTGAGTTATGACTGTACCAATGCATTTTTGTTTCTTTTCTTCATCTTACGACTTATTCATGCTTCAATACTGGTCAAAGATGGCGACGCGTGGAGATGGAGATGAGCTATGTTATGACCTTTTTGTATTTCGAGCTTTGATCATTGTATTTCGTTGGAATGTATCTTGTGTAACTTATACTACTCTTTTAATTTGATGTGGTGTTTGAGCAATGGAAGTAGGAATAATACTGCTTTTTGGTCTATGTTTGGAATGGTTGTTAGACCTATGTTTTTTTTGTACTATAATTAAGATCGTATTCTGGTTGTTAGACCTCTTATTCTGGGTGTTTGAGCAATGGAAGTAGGAATATAAAGCAAGCAGAACATTGTTTTTTTTGTTTGTTAGACCTCTAAATGGAATGTTAGGATTTTTTGTATTCTGTTAGGATGTTTTTTTTTCTGGTTGTGAATTCCCAAGCCGATTCTTGAATTTTTGTGTTGTGGAAAAGGGAAAATCAATGTTCTGCTTGCTACCCCTTTCTTAGAAAGCCCAAGTCCTGGTCTATGCAAAAGTGTTCCCCAAGTTCCTTTCAATTTCCCGAAAATTCCCCCAAAAAAGAGTCTTCTTCCTCCTTTCTCTTCCATAATTTGCTACCACTTTACAGTTTACCCTTGCATAGACACAGAATCTTCAAATGATACAAGCTATATGACCAGAACACAATATTCCACCTTCCTCTCTCCCAATATACATAGATGAACCAAAATGCACAAAATCCCACAATCTTCAATCCGCACAGCCAATGCCAAAAAAGAAAAACACAATAGCTATCTACACGGGCAAACTAATGCTAGATTCAACCAACATATCATTACAATCCATACATGAAAATGGCTGGTTATGGTTCATACGAACTCTGATATACATCAAGCAAGAGAGAATATGAAGCAACCTCCTGTCATTGCAACTACTCACTAAGATTAAAGAGCATCAAAATCACATTTGTACACTGAAAAATCCGTAACTACCTAGGTACAACAACAAAAGATCCAAAAGAAATGAGAAAATAATTCTACGCGATGCAAGTCCAGGTTTCGGTCTCTTCAAATGCAGCTCCATCCAAGTCTTGTTAAAGCAGATGAAACATTCTCGCCATGAGCAAACCTCAATGATGCATCACCTTGCAACTCTAACTGCAAGCTGATCCCACAATTCACATATGCCGGGAAGTGAACCTACACATAAGCATACTCAAATTACCAAAGATTCCTCAACATACTGTAAAAATGACTTGCATTGGTACAGGGATCTATACTCAAATTACTAAAGATTTCAAAATTGTACATACAGTCAGACAAAAACAGTATAAAAACTTCAAAAACGTCAATATCTCATATCTTGATACACTGGTTCTGGATTTGACACTCAAATTGAACCCTAAAATTCCCCAATTTGTAGGTTTGACACAAAATATGGACACTATTAGCAAAAATACATGTTCACATTTTATCTTGGTAGGTGTGCAAGTGTAGTTGATAAAATGGGCAAAGCACTACAGAAAAAAGAAGAGATTTTCGGTGCTTCAACCTCAAAGCACTAAAAAAAAGAAGAAGAAGATTTTCGGTGCTTTAACCTTAACTTGAACAAACCCTAACTCGAAAAAAATACACAGATTCGAAGAGAGAGACATACCTTGAAATCGAGCCGTAATCGAAACCTAATCGAACCCTAATCTTCTTTAATCGAGCCCTGATTACATAAAGGAAAATCGAGGGGATTAGGGTTTCTACTTCTTGTAATATTTGGAACGAAAAAGCTCGAGATCGAGAGAGATAGAGATCTCGAGAGAGAGAGAGAGAGAGAGACAAGGAGATACCAGGTGCGATTTGTTGGATCTTCTTCAATTTCTGTCGATCGATTTCTTCTTTCTTCGTTTTGGATTTCGTCTTTCCTCTTTCTCTCTCTCGATTCGTCTATCTGGAACGGGAGAAACGAGGGAAGGGAAAAAAGGGGATCCGTTTGTTTTAACCCGGATTGACCCGCGAACCATTTTACCCGATCCATGGCTTGTTTTAACCCGCGAATTCCCTTCTCCTTTCCCAGCCGTTGGATGAGATCCAACGGCCAGCATTCAAAGTCCGCATTTTTTGCCTGTAAGGGCGTCCGCAGCTGAAGCTTACTGTATATATATATATACACACACATACACGTTTTCCTGCTGTTATATTGATCGTTCCATGCAGGTTTTGAGCTGGATAAAAATAGGATCTCATAAAACTTTGCTAAAGATTTGCATTCTCATGGTTCTTTTTAGTCAAAGTTTCAACTTACATACAACCTTTTTTTGATGGAGGGGCCCCATTGAAACTCTTCTAATGATATACGCTTTTAATCATGGACATTAGAAATGCAGAGACCAAAATAAACCTTCGCTAGTCCAAAACTTTAACTTGAAAAGACAAATACACTTGTCATATGCTCTATTTGGATAGATTGACATAACTGTAAAGGGAAAAGCAGAAGAAGGTCTACGTCACGTTGAACCCTGATGCAAGCAAACATAACACAGTGCTATTCGATCTTCGGGGTGTATTTGTCTATCCCATCCGATATAGGAAGTCTGGTCCTCGAAGCCCGTCCAACAGGAATAAATTTCTATGTTAGCTAACGGAGGCGGGCTTTCAGAAGCAAAGGGCAAAAAGTAAAAAAAACTAATGAGCTTGAGTTCGAGATCGGATCGGAAGAGAAAGATAGGATCTTTGGTATAAGACAACCCAAATAGAGTCAATTTAGATCTCTATCTTCCAGCAGATAAGAAAGATGCCGAGCCTTCATCATATGCGTGTAAAGAGACTATCACAAATATAGGTGCAATAGTGTTAAGTATTGATTTTGACATCGAATGTGGGTTCGGGGCCGGCATAAGGTATTTGGATGCTCTAGGCCAAGTGATAGAATAGTGCCCAATATAAATTTTTTAATTTGAAAACAATAAACAAAAATACTTTTCTATATATAATTTTCAGTCATATTATTCAACATGGTAAATATTTCGGCTTTAATGGCTTGTACGGTTGCAATAATATTTGAACCTAGGCAACTTATGTAAAATAGCAAACACTTCACTATTGAACCACCAAAGGAGTTTGTATTATAGTTACATATTGAAAATATATATACTTATCTAGGAAGGGGTGCCCCATTTTTGCCCAAAATGTGGAGGCCCAAGGCAGCGGCCTCTTGGGCCTCCCATTGGGCTGGCCCTGTGTGGGTTTATCATATTCGATATGAAAATGACTACTTCATAGAACAGATATACAATCCATCGTGTTTACAGATAGTAGTTACGCAAAAAAAAAAAAAAATCAGTATCATAGATTCATATGTGGGACTTCTGAATCAGTGGCAATGCTCACACAGAGAATGGAACATCTAAACCTATTTCTGAGTAACTAAGATTTAACCTAAGAATAACCAAAGCAGAAGCATACAAGGGAGAGAGAGAGAGAGAGAGAGAGAGAGAGAGGGCCTTACCTGGTAAAGTATGAATCGGCTCCAGATATACAGAGGAGAGAACTCAGCTCGCTCATGAATGCCTCCCTATATTAACTTTGGGATAAGGAAGGGTAGAGGCTGGCCGATGATGGTGATTGTGGTGATATGGTGGTGTGGCATGTGTGGTGTGGTGGTGGTGTACTGCTGCTGTGGTGGTGTCAATGGAGAAGATGAACAAAACAACAACGTAAAAGAACCCATGAAGGGAGAATTGGTTTCTGGGCCGGTATGGAAGGGCAAGTATGGTAGTCCATGGATATTTGTTATATTGCATATAGCAAATTGTTATAAGATTTGTGGGTTAGATTTAGAACATGTTACATATAGTAAATTTGTAGTTGCAAATAGTCGGTCCCTTTTTTTTGATATGTTGTTGTCGAACCGACAATGGTTGGGAATTGATTCTCACACTCCTATTTTATTCAAATGCACTCTTTTTTCTTTTGTTTTGTAGTAATTTGAAATTACATGATTACCCTTTTCATGTGTGAAGAGAAAAATGTATGAAGGTAACTTTACACTACCAGAACACCAGTTCCTCCTCGATTGTTCCAACTTTGATTCTTGTTGTTATTCCTAATTCTATATGAAGAAAAAAAATAGAGCACACTCAATCAAAAGAGGAGTGTGAAAATCAACTTCCTAAGTCTTTCATTTTTTCTTTTTGTCCAAACGATAGACATTAACGAGAATTTTTTGTGCCTAACTTTTGTGAATTATTGACTCATCTCGTCAAAACGAATCGAAAAATTAAAAAATTACGACTTTTACCTAAATATGTTTTGAAATATCCAAGACAAAGCATAAATGGTTCATCCACAAAAGTTAGGCACAAAAATTGATGGTGTGATTTACTATGTAGAGAACAAAAGTAATCGAAGACATGTACTATGTAGAGAACAATTTTCTAATATGCTATACATAAAATCAGCTCAATCGAATATCGAAAAGTGCTTGATAAACAGATATAATATTTAGTTCAAAATTCCTAGTCCAAAATTGTGAACGAATTAATCAAGCACTTGTTTATATCCGATTAAGCTGATATTATTATTTTTTATTTATGAAAAAACCACTTTTAACAGAAGAATCGTTGGATTATAACAGAAAGGTAGCAGCATCATTTCTCTAGTAGCACTATCATTAGAAAGCGCTTTCATCTGTTGATTGTAATTATATACTTCATCAAAAGAGGAATACACAGACTAAACAACAACTGAACAAAGTAGCTGTAGGTCTTGAATAAAAAAACTACAGATGAACAAACAGTACATGTAGTAGGAATCACTTGAAAAAAAGCTTAAAAAACGATAGACGACATGAAAATTACTTCTTGAAAGCTAAGAGCACACACATTAACAAGCAGTATAGTACAAGCACTACAAACAGATTTAGTTTCTTCGCCCCTTCCTTTTCTGCCTCGTCTGAGATTTCTTTCCGCTTTCAAAGATCGCAACAAACCGTTCATGATACCTCGTGGTGAGCGTCTGCCCAATAACTAACCCAACTATCAGCCCACTCCCATATCCCATCATTATGACCATCAAGTAGATACCCGTCGAAAACTCTAAACCATTGCCTTGCGAGCTGTGTGCTGGTGGTGGTGGGGGTGACGTTTCTGAATTCTTGCATAACCTCGTTAGGGGGACACCACACAATCCAATATTCCCACCATATGAACTATTATCAAATGTATCGAATTGTTTACCTTGAGGTATGGGGCCAGTGAGACGGTTATGAGAAATGTTTAAGACTGAGAGGAAAGTTAGTTTGATTAGTTGCTGAGGGATCTCTCCTGAGAGGAGGTTTTGAGATAGGTCCAACGATTCCAGGTTTGTCAGATTTGCCAAGGATGACGGGATGACGCCAATCAGGTAGTTTTTGGAAATGTTTAGCACTTGAACTCCATTGAGATTTCCAAGGGATTCTGGAATTTCACCGCTGAATTTATTGCTTGAAAGATCCATAACTACAAATACACTTTGGATCCCCGAATACAACAGAATTTTCCCTTTGGTAGATACTGTTATTGAATAAGTAAAATACCAACTGTAACCAATGTTTCCAAAACTTGTAAATTCGGGTTTCAACGCACGCATATATGTTGAATGCCCTTTCGAGACCACTTTCATTGCATTCCAGTTCTGAAAGTATTTTGATGGCAATAAACCAGAGAAATCATTGTGCGAGAGGTCAATGATCCGCAGCTTTGGAAACTTCAAACTGGTTTTAGGATTCTCAATAACACCATGGAATTTGTTAGATCGGAGTATAAGAACTTGTAACTCAGGGAGAGTTGCCAACCAAAAGGGGAAAAGTGTCCTTGATCTGATTATCTCCTAGAACAAGAATTTCAAGCATTGTACAATTAGCCAATGAACGTGGTACCCCCCCATGCAATTGATTTTGACTCAAGTCAATCATCTTGATCCCCCTCATGAACATAGGAGGAACAGTACCATGAAAATTATTGCCACTCAAATTGAGAAGCAACAGAGAATCACTGTTAGAACTGGTCAAGCATTCAGGTATGGCCCCACTTAAGTAATTATCGGACAAGTCAAGTGCAAAAAGAAGCCTATGTTGGCAGAATGAAGGTGGGATTTCTCCGGTTAGTAAATTTCCAGCGACCATATAAACAAGGACAGATGGTGGTGGAAGTAGGACTGATCCTCGCAGCCTATTAAAGCTGAAATCTAGGAGTTGTAGTGATATCCATGGAATGGCATCTGGATGCTCCTCAAATCCTGTAAGAAAGTTTCCATAAAGCTCGATTTCACTCATTCTTTCTTTACTTGTGTTCCACAGCCAAGTTGGAATCTCGCCATGAATACTGTTATCAGCCAAACTAAGCGATTGTAATTCATCTTGGTACCTCAAGAAATTTGGGAACTTCTTCAAGTTGCATGAGTCCAATCCAATACTAATGAATTTGGGTAGAGTAACATTGGTACTGTTTGTTGCGAGCACCGTCAATTTGTTTTCGTTCAATCGCAATACAGCAAGGTTTTGGAGATTTTGGAAAAATATCTAGCTCAACTTTACCACTCAAGTTGTTTGAAGAAAGATCAAGGCTTTGAAGATGCTTGAGTAAAGAGATTGATCTAGGAAACATGCCAGAGAGTTGATTTTCTGAAAAGTCTAGATTGGTTAATTGGGTGAGGTTCAGAAGCCAAGATGGGATTTCACCAAGTAACTCATTGTTGCTAAGAACTAAGACAGATAGCTGGGTCAAGTTTGCAAGAGACTGTGGTAATACATCATTTATTGTTGTACCAATAAGGTATAATGTAGTGAGTGTCGATAGCTTTCCAAAGAGGAAAGATAGGGACGTTCCTGCATCAAAAGCACCGGTGCTGAGTCCTAATTCAGTTAGTTTTGATAAGTTTGCAATTGATGAAGGAATTTGTCCCCAAAAATTGTTTCCCGAAACACTCAGAGACGTGAGCTGGGCTAGATTGCCAAGCAAGGGTGGAAGAGTCCCATACAAATTGCAGAAATCTAATTCTAACACAGTTAAGGAACGAGGATTCCTAATTGAAGTTGGAAGCACTCCGGAAAAACTTGTGTACGAAATGATCAACACCTCAAGCGGACTACCACGGGGAAATTCAGGAAGATAACCAATGAGGTTTTCATTGAGTACAAGGTCTAGATGCCGTAGGTTTGGTAGACGAAAAATGCCCATTGGGAATTCACCGTAAAGCAAACAATTTGCAAGATTAAGACATGTCAGAGTGGTCATATTCGATAAAGCACTTGGCACCATCGAAGATATGTTCACCACATTGAGGTCTAGTACTTTCAGGTTGGTTAGGTTTTGAACTAGGTCTTTCAAACTGGGTTTTTCGAGTTTCAAAAGATATTCAGTAGAAAGTGGGTCAAAGTGTCCAGACAAACAAAGGAAAGTCAATTGTGAAAGAGAGGAAATCTCTGAAGGGATCTGACCGGAAAGAAAAGAATTGTTGAGTTTGAGACTCCTTAGTCTTGAAAGATTTCCAATTCCGGTAGGAATTTGAGAATAGTTGAAGTGATTGTCAGCAAGGTTCAACCTCCTAAGGTGAACAAGGCTGAAAAGGCTGCTGTTAGAGTTGATAGAACCATAGAGGAAGCTGCTACTGAGGTCGAGACCAATCACACGACCGGTGTCACGGTCACACTCCACGCCATCCCACAAGCAGCAATCGCTAGCATTTGCATTGAGTTTCCATGACTCAACCTTTGGATAAGCAGAAGGGCCGCCAGAAGCAAACTTCTTGACGTTAAAGCTGTGCTTGAACTGCAGCAAGGCTGATCTCTCATCTTCATGGCATGGTGGCTGCGCAGAAGAGTATGAGTTAGTCAATACATTAATATTAAAACAACACGTAACCAGGAACATGTGAAGATACAAAGCTGAATCCATCATGTATAAGTAGCTATCTTAAGAGTTACCAATCTTGGATGAGAAAGCTTATGCCTTCCTTGCGGTTTTATACACTACCAGTGCAGCCTCCTCGTGGTTTTAAAAAGGCAAAAGCTAACGGGTGCGATATCGCGCCCCTTAAGTGGGCCCAATCACCGAAATTTCTGACCTCTGCACAACTTCAAAAAATACAGAGTTGAAAGTATTGAACTTTTAACGCCAAATTACATAATTGACTTTTCCACTTTTCACTCCCCTTCTATCCCCTAATCCAATTTGTAAGGACAACTCGTGGTTTCGAGTCCCACGCACAGTTTGGAAACCAATTTTACACCAACGGCTACTCGGGGTTCACTCTGAGTTATATATGTACAAAAATTTTGAGGCGTGCAATAATTTTTTTTTTTAAATTTTGCCACGTTCCGCTAAGCCTTCTTAAAAAATAAGTACTTATTTGTAATTTTAAGATGAAAAATAATGGGCTTACTGAAATAATTTTTTGTGCAATATGGATTTTGTTTGATAAATTTCGATGAGATCTTTTGAACGATGTAAAATAATTTTAATTTTTTCATAAATACATTATTTTTAAGTTTGAAAATTACAAATAAATACATTTTTTTTTTTAAAAAAAACTTGGTGGAATAGGGAGTGAACCTGTGAAAAATCAGCTCAATCCTGTAATCTATATGAAAAACGAGAAGATTGGTTCGAGCGTCTACACATATCAATTGAGCTAATTTTTCACAAGGCTACTCAATTTTTAAAAAAAAATTATTGAACGACTCCAATTTTTTTCTGTGGGTTTCATATTGATAGTGGTAGTATTTTGATCTCCATATTCTGTGATTAATCAAGATTTGTGAATTTGTGGTTGTGATTTACTTCTGGGCATTGAAAGATTGAGATGTAAGGGTTGAAAGTTTTTGTTAAATTCCATGGGAAATTATCTTTCTTTAGGAGAAGAGAAACGAGTCTCGTATGATACCGTTTGAAATTTGAAATTTTGAATAATTAAGGAAAATGATTTTGATATTTCACTTTTTTATGATGACACTCCAAAATTTATTTTTTAGTGTAAAAATTATATATAGCAAAATACACAAAAAAAAAATTAAAATGGCATCATAAAAAATTAGAGCGCTAAAATCATTTTCCATAAACTTCTATGTTTTTGGAAAAAAGCAATTGATGATTATAGAGAATGAAGTGGATTTCTTGCATAGGATTCCCATGGCTGCAATGGTAGGATAAGAGGAGAGAGGGCGATCAAAGCAAAAAGAAAAATAAGAGGCTAAAATGATCATTTGCTAAAATGGGCCAGACTGGAAATGAAGTCTTCTCAAAATAAATAAAGTAGAAAAGGTTAAAGCATGACACGTGGCTGTGTCTTGTACTTTTATAGGGTGCATGTGTGCACCCGTTAGACGGACCGTTTTAAAAATGCTGAAAAAGCAACTAACAATGGACTCCAATACCTTTTTAAAACCCGTTCGGCTAAATAAGCTAGCTGGCTTATTTTTGTGTCCTTATTCAATTTTGTTTGTATTTGCTAGTTTTTAGTCACTTTTTTTAAGAATTATTGCATCGTCATGACAAAAGGAATCTAAAAGGCAAAACATTACGATCGAAACCTAATTTTTTTGAATAAAGACAAAAATAAGCCAATTTTTTTGTCTTTATTCAAAAGAAATTGGATTTCTGTCGTAATTTTTTACTTTTTAAATTTCTCTCGTCATGACAATACAATAATTCCCAAAAAGTTGACTAAAAACTAACAAATACAAAAAAAAAATTTGAATAAGGTCAAAAAAAAAAAAAGTCAATTGACTTATTTAGCCGAATGGGGGTCAAGTCCACCCATAGAACTTGTTGGATTAATTGTGTCACTTTTGTGAGAGAGGATATTGTGTTGGACCCCTCCCCTGGTGTCTTTGGAGTTGCTCAAATTCCTTTCTTAACAGCCCATTTGGATGGTGAGAAAGAGTGACATAAGAAAGGGGAGCCTTTTCTCACAAAATCTCACCATTTTTGGTGAGATTGGGTGAGAAAGGGGAGAGGCCAGTCAAAACATTTCATTTCTGTACTTTTCTCTCCTTTTCTCACTGAAATAATCAATCCAAACGAGTGATTTGACTAGAAACCAAAACCCTTTCTTTTCTTTTCTTTTGAAATCACTCCATCCAAAGGTGCTGTAAGTCAAGTCCGCCCACTAAGCTAGTGGGATTAAATAAAAAACAATATCTCGTCGCGCAAGTTGGTAGAGCACCAGGAAATTAAAGAAAAAGGAAATTTTGTCACACATGTGATACGGTCGTTAATAGTGTGATCGATGCTAAGCCCCAGATTTGAAAATCCTATGAGATATGATAACTGGAAAACTTGGTGGTCATCATTTTCTTGTGTATATATTTCGCGACTTCCACTTGACTAACAGGTCTTTATGTAAAGAGTTGCAGTGCACTTCATGTAACAAATTAAAAGTTTGTTCTTTTCTGTGGATTTTAATGTTGTAATGGAAATTGCCTTGATTTTGTCTTAGCACATGGTACGGCTCAAACATTCAGCACACACAAATAAACCCTTAATAAGCACATGCTGAACATATTTTTGCTATGAAATTTTAAAGTGCCAAATTATGTTATCTTAGTGCTAGTGTTCAACGAAAAGTCTTTGCCCAACAATTTCTTAAATAGTGCTATAAGTTTAAAATTTGTTGGATATTGGCATCTAGTATTGACTATTTTCTACCTGGAATTAAAATGGCCAGAAAGCTCCCTTAACAACTCTAACAGCCTGTTTGGCTGGGGGATTTGCCCCCGGATTTGCGACGCGGTCGGAGATGAAATCCGGCTTCTCCTGTTCTCCGGTCTTTGGAAGCAAAAAAACTCTCCCGAATTTTGCCCCTGATTTGGGGACTTCAGAGATCAGGGGTACCCCTGTAGTTGGTTATGCGGGTATGTGGAAAGACAACATTGCCCTTGCTTCTCTTCTGCCTCGCGTGTTTTGCTCCATTTTTCTGTTATCCAACAACCGAGAAAAAGAGAGAGAATAGAGAAAAGAGAGGAGGAGGTCGCCCAATAATTTCTGGTGACTCCACTGCGGCAGTGCTGTCGATGTTCAGGCGACGATGGGTTTCTGCAAGTGGGTGCGTTCCGTTTTGGGCGGTTGGCCACCCGGTTGGCCGGTGTGGAGTCCAATTTTTTATTTTATTTTTGTGTGAAGTCAAGAGGGAAGTATCCGGTCACTTTAAAAGATAAATAATGTTTTTTTCGACTTTGTCTACTGGGGAATAAATAATCTTGTTCTAATAATTTTTTGAAATTATTTTTTCCTCAAATTAATCATAATTATTAATTTTTTCTAATTAATATGAAATAAACTAATATTGAGCATTGAAAAATCAAAGGGGGGCAATTCAGTCATTTGACACCTAAACCCATCATATCTCCCTTTCATATTCCCCTTCTTAAAAAACTATTCAAACACTGGATTACAAATCTACCCTTCTTATGAGGTGAGTCCATCTTTCTTACGTATTATCCCTCATTGATCTACATCCACTCTCAAATCCACCCTCCTTCTATATCTACCCAAAAAACAATCCTCCATTCAAACTTGCCGTAGAGATGTTATGGCAACAAAGAGCATAATGCATGTAATAGCAAAATTAGGGTAATGCCTTTCATTCAAGAAAACTGCGGATTCCTTTCAATAAGTAAAAAAGAAAAAGAAAAGGGCAAGAAAGAAAGCAGTTAATTTGTCATATCACCTAAATTGCACATTTTGTATCAAAGAATTTTTAATTGTTGTGGTCCGAGACATTATACTTCCGTAGCCTCCCCGTTCGTGCTTTGCCTAATTCAAAGAAACACAAACATTATCTTAGCATAACCAGTTAGACCAATGTCAATGCATTGAATTTGCTTCTTTGTACATTAGTTGCTCTGTTTAGTGTCCTCTCCCGTTTTTCACCTTGGCATGGCATTTTCAACAATAGGGATGTGGATTTATAGGAGCACCCATTACTTACCATTAGTACAAACCCCAATCGTCAAAAAATGCTTAACCTGCACGATATAAAAATTAAAAAAAAAAAGAATATTAGAATCAAATCTTCACTCTTAACTGTGATCATGCATTGGGTGAATGAACAAAAAGTATTTATCTAAAGCAAATGAGATGACAAAACAAACAATAGCAAATCGTACGGCAGCCCAGACCCTATTTGTTAAGAAAAAAAGAGCGAAAATCAACACTTTAGCTTCTCCTTCCTTGTTTCCTATAATAAACAAAATTTGAAAATCACTTATTGTTCGTCTAGTTTGAAATCTTCATGCAACTTGTTCAAGAACTTTCATAACTTGATTGATAGTCAAGTTCTTCATTCTTGCAAAGAGTAAATGAAGACTTAACATTTATCGTGCCCAAGCGTGTTTCCAGAGAAAAAAAAAACAGATCATTATGAATATTGTGGCCTATTGGAGGGAACGAAAATACATATCAGATTGTATCATGAATTGAAACTTTGAGTATCTAAGTTCTATTTTGGTAGAGAGTACATATACATACTGAGAAAAAATAATTTAGAATGATAGATACATGATAGGAAAGTATATGAAAACAGTAGGAGAAAAAAATTATTAATTTACAATGAAACCTCAGTTTAGAGGCAGCCCAAATTTCGGAGAAGGTTGACGGATTGGATCTAGAATATCAATCAATTATATCCTTCTTAAAATTTGATATATTAGGTAAGGTCATGTTACATGAGGTTTACTTCTATCATAAATATAAGAATTCAGTTACGTTCAAATGAACCGGATCTTCATGGCCATGATTTTTGTATTCTTTTCCATGTTGGAAAATTTATCCCTCAAATTAAGGGTTTGTTACCCTTGATT
The DNA here is from genome assembly GCA_019656275.1 of Rhododendron kiyosumense. Taxonomy (NCBI): domain Eukaryota; kingdom Viridiplantae; phylum Streptophyta; class Magnoliopsida; order Ericales; family Ericaceae; genus Rhododendron; species Rhododendron kiyosumense. The sequence continues at coordinate 31,544 of BPLS01028991.1, read as the reverse complement.
TCGGAAAATTAGAGGTGTGATAAATATTTGTACAATCATTTCCAAATATGTTGTTGGTTATACTGCCCATAGATCTCAGCCGTTTAAAAAATGTGTACCAATCTAATAATGGTCGAAAATATACGGATTCAAAAACTATGGAAAATTAAGTGAAGAGGTCAACTATGGAAAATTTAAATGCACAAGCATAATTGGGTTGCTATTCCATTTCAGTTTAATAGTATAACTATGCACTGGTATGATGGTTTGTAGATCAGTTGAATAACAATTAAATTATAAATAAATCATTGAGAAGCAAACAACTAAACAAATATTGTAAAAAAAAGTGCATTCATATGGAATAAAACCTTCTGCTTTGCGTAGAATACCTCACTCATTGCCGCCATTCGAATCACCCGATGCTCCTCACCTACCAAACCTGGGCCCTTTACAATGAACCGCCAGAACAGAGTTATGTGACACCGACACCAAAAAGATGAGTCCTCCCCTCACAATCTCCTACCTCTTCAAACTTATCGATCACCATTTTGTCTTGTCTTTTCTCCTTCGTCTGCAACCATCATCAACTGGCTGCCACACAAAATAGGTTTCAAATTAGTTTCCAATTGCCAAAAGCATATAAAAATATAAAAATCTGGGATTCAAGTAAGTACCATTGATTCAAGCCAATAGGAGCAGAAAATAGGACCCGGTGGGGCAACGGCGCAGGGGAAGGAAGAAAGCCTCGGGACGGGACGACCGCGGACTCAGTGATTAAAACCCTGTTGTTGAACCCCAAGCCTATGGCAAGCAAAGTTGAGGACGCCTCATAGGAGGAGTGGCAAGGACGGCTGATTGTGAAACCGACGTCAATGGGATCTATGGAGCTTCCACCGTGTGTAAATAAAAACAGCAAGTTTAGGGAGATGGAGTTAATCAGCGAGTTTAGGGCTTGTCAAAGGCAGAGGAGGAGAGGATGGTGAGAAGAGGACCGAATAAGGTTTGCATCGGAGATCGAGATTGCGAGTGACCATTTAACAAACAACAAATCAAATAAAATCTATATACGTTCTTACACGTAAATAGGTAGGTTGTTGTGTAATTTTTTTTTTTATCATTATTACCTTTATAGATAATGAATCTCGACCAAGTTAATTTGTTCAAAATTTAGGAAGGTTTCCTTTCATCCTTCATTCTTTCCATCCTTTCTAAATATATTGTTAGCCCTTCTACCTTGTAGATCTCAGCCGTTGAAAAAATGTGTACTGATCCAATAGTCCAAAATATAGGAGGGAATTTAGGGGATTCAAAAACTTCCCTTTCATATTATATAGATATCATATTATATAGATGTGTCAAAAAATTTGTTAATGTGTTCATTAGGATAAAAGCAGATCCCACAAATGTTTTAGCAAGATATTACAACGAGTTTTTCAACAAGCCTTGGAGCAATAATGACCAAGCTCTATATTGCTCCAAATCTTTATAATTTATATTAATGAAAAATTTTGTAATTTAATTCATCTTTTCTTTAATTTTTTGTACTCTAGCTTTCTATGGGGGAGATGCTTATGGGTATGATATTGGAGATAGGTTTTTCGGCTTTTTACTCAAATTTTGAAGTATGAGTAATAAAATGGGTTGGATTGAAGATGGTCAAATGCTCCAAATCTCTATATTGAGGGGAGATTTGGTCTCCAAATTTACCTTTTTCTCTTTATATATAAAAATTCTAATACCACTCATGTCCTTTGTACTTTTTGTTCTATATTTGAATAATAAGTACTACTCTCTCCGTCCTTTTTTAAGTGTCCTGCTTCGTAACTCCAACTTATTAAATAGACATCATCATTATACCTTTCACATCAACTTTTTCCTCCACTTACCCGTCATCATTGCACTTTTACTCACTAATTTTTTAAAATAGAATATACTTTTAGGGACAAAAAAGACAATACACCAATTTTTACCCACTAACTTTACAAAATGGACACTTATTAAGGGACAGTTCAAAATGGAATACTAGATTCTAAATAAGGGACGAAGGGAGTATAACTTTTACTCCATAAATTTATTTCTCTATAAAATTTATATCATTGACAAGATATGGACTATACCTTTCACCCAAAATTGAACACGTTTAGTTAAAGTCTTAGAAAAAAAATTTAGAATTTTGTTAAATTTAATGTGAATGATGAGTTGTTAAATTTTAGAGAAAAAGTGAACGACAATTAAACTGTTTAGAGAGAGAAGTGAATTTTTGCAATATAAAGATGAATATAGAGAAGTATGGTTAGAGTTGCAATGAATAGTCTCACTTTCTATAACCACTTTTTGAATTAAAAAATCATTTTTTCGATCTCTATTTTAGACACTTGAGTTGGAGTTGCTCTCCCAAGAAGCTCCAGGAACTCTGAACGGTCGTTTGTACACTGAAATAGATTTATAGTTCATCGATGCCAATATTGGTATGTTTGGAGCGACGAAAGAAATAACTGATAAGGCCTTTTACTTATTTTTTTTTCACACAAAAAAGAACTAAGAAAAACTCATGGGAACCATTCGAGCCAACAACATCAACAGTATTACCCGGCAATTCTATGTATCAGTGCTAGAGATGTCAGTAGTCTCAAATCCGTCTCTTCCCCCACTCTTTATTGGCTCTTTTCGTACATGGGTTTAGTTAAGAGTGTGTTATCTTTGAACAGTAAATTCTACTAATAACTCTCTCAAATAAATTTCATTTGGTTTAATTTTCAAAAAGAACTGGGCATTTATTTTTTAAGCTTGGAGCTTGAATTTGTGAAGCAGGGACCACTTAATGTTTGATAATTATATCGTCAAACTTGGCACACATGCTAATACACCTCAAGAGTAGCACACTCTAGCATAAAAAGCATTGAGACACCTAAAATCATCTTCATTTGCTAGCTCCTAATACACACCATCAAAACAATAAAAACTCATTGGAGATGCTCTTATGCGACTCAGGTATGCAGTGTTGATAAAAGGATCTAACTATTGAAGTTTGGATACATATTCAGATCATTAAGAAATTGAATTTAAACATTTTTCGAAGCTCTAAGGCTTCAAATCAATCTTAAGGGGTTGGCCGAGTGATCAAAGTCCGAGAGTTAGAACTTAGAAGCTTGCTTTCTCCCATCGTATGGTAAACCACCACGTAGACTTACCATCCACGTTGACGGGGCCTGGAAGGATGGAAGCACTTGGAGTGGTTTGGGTTTCACTATCAGCCTTTCACATGGTTCCGTGGTCCAACGAGAAGCAATCTTGTTCTACAACTCTAAACAGAGCTCTTAGCTATTCTGCAAGCAATTAAACGGTCTCTAAAACTCAAGTTCACACATTAGCACGGAAGCATCTTATATTTCGGTTCGAAAATTGCACATCTTTTCATTGGAGATTACCATTTAGGAACGGAGAACGGAGGGGGAGTAACTCAATAACACAACTTTTTGAGCATCTGGGAAGCTTGTTCAATAGACGGCTGTGCTTTTCCTGATCTGCTGAGTAACAATGCAACACCAACCTTTCCAAAACTATTGCATTTTTTAACAAAAACCTTATAAAACACATCTCTTCAGGATCCTCATCAAAAAATGCAATACGAACAGTTTTGAGGGAAGCTGTGAAACAAGATGGTACTCTTTCCGATGTATAACCCTCTACGTTGTCAAAGTCGAAGCCCTAAAAGAATTAGACGAAACCAATATAATCAGTGTCAATGAGTATCCAACAAAAAACATGACAATATAAGAATGAATTGCCTCCAGTCCATGTACCGGATTGGGCTGTGTTGCCCAGGTTGAAAAAGTGAATGACAAATATGCTTTTCGTGTTCGGCCTTCAAATTTTTCTCAGGCAAATGTGACTAATAAAATCACGTGGCTGTCATTACAGGATCAAACTGAGTTGTTTCCCCCCCATAAATGCAGATGATGAAAAAGAAACCTTTGGGGGGTCTCACGGGTTCGGACAACAAGGTTCAATCTACCAAGTGGACCGGAGACAAACTAATTCCTCCAGAGACGTACCTTCTCAAAATTAAGAAACTCTAGCTTCGGTGTTTTTTCCAGCAGGACCATGAGAATTCCAAATAAAAGACCGTAAAATTCGAAATTCAGCTCCAAATGGATCATGTTGTAAAATGTAGGAAGACGGTCCAAGAGATTTTCAACCAGCGAGAGGCGCTTGGCACAAAAAAAACCCAACAAATTAGTACTGTGAAGGTCTAATTTCTGGGCGAGCCACAAACATAATCAAGGTACAGTTAACAACTCCAGCTTTTCATATAGACAATGCAAATTAAATAAGCTAGCATACCTCGAGCATATCAGTTGTAATCGACAATCTCTTAACATTGACAACCCCATAAAGTAACCCGAGCACTAGAGGGGTTACTTCTTCTGGGGAATAAATGTTATGAAACCCAATAGATGCATCAACTAACAAAGATAGGCCATATAGACGGAAGTCAACTACCGGGGAACTAATGCAACGGAGATGAATAAGATTTGCTGCATAAATTTTGGTCACACATCTGAAGAAATCCCGAGTCGACATAGATGAATTCTCAATATTCAATCTCCTCAGTGTGGGAATACAAATCATTATAGTCTTTAGATTCTTCCATCCACATTTCACCAAAGCCAACTCCTGAAGCACTGGGCAACTAGAGAAAAGATGTTGTGTGGAGTCATCATCTGAAAATGTAACATATGAAAGTTCCAAGGTCTTAAGGTTTGAGAAGTGAGTCAGACTTGGAACTTTCAAAGACCACTTCATAAATAATTTCAATGTCACAAGAGATTGGCAAGTGAAAAGGTGGCAAGGCAATACAGGCTGTGCTTTCCAATTTAGAGACAAATTAAGCTCTTCAATGTTGTGCCTCATCGAAGCAGAGATCCATGAATTAACACGAGAAGAATTCACAGGCTCCAACGATTTTACAATAAGACTTTTAATATCTGACGCATCGTGAAAGTGAAAAACTCTGTCTACAAAATCCAAGAGACTCCTATCTTCCTTTTTGCCAGTCCAAGGAAACATATCATCAGTCAAATCAATGTCAGAAATAGAGGTCCACAAATATTCCCATTTAGTAGATAATATGGAAGTTCTTATGGCGTCTTTGGTAGAGAGGAAGGAGAGGATATGATGGAGAACATTTCCAGGCAAGCTGCTGATTATATCATTGCCCTCACAGACATTTTGTTCTCGTGAAAGCTCTATGTGTTCAGAAGAGTGTGGATGAACGCTATCATCCCTCTGTCGCTTTCTCTCTCCCATTTGCCGCCTAAAGAAAGGGATTAGGGATCTAAATGTCATTGATCAAGAGACAGGAAAATTTACAGGATTCATAACAAATAGCAGATCAAACTAGTGAAATAAATGGAAGCTTAGACCGTTCTGAGGAAAAATACCACGATCAGAAGATTTTGTAAATACAGGTACAATGTGTAGCAAGTATAAATGGTATGATTGACAACCATAGAAATAACTTACATAGATACTGATGGTTAACATTTAATATTTATACATGAAAATTGATATGCAAAATGGCTTGCTTGAAGAAGTTACTCTTCACCCAAAAAAAACATACAAATACTCGGCGTTATATATACAGCTATATATACACACTGATTCAACCGAAGTGAGAGAGCAGGAACATGAAAGACATAAAATAATCAAACTGACGAAATCTATCCGGAGCTTAATTGAAAGCACGACCATCAAAATTCACCGTATAAACGGAATATCAAAAAAACAAATCTATGTTATTGTCTACTATTATCAGTGGCTAAGAGTGTCCACAATGGTATAACCAAAAGTGCTAAGTTTTTAAAGTTAGCAATATTTGTGTAAAATATGGCTCACAATGCTATCATCAAACTTAGTAACCTCCTTAGAAATAATCAAATTTTAGATTTTGGATAACCAAAACGAACAACATTTTGTCAATAACCAAATTTAATTAACCTTACATTCTCAATTAAATACACACATGATTACAAAAAAAACGTTATATCTCTTTCCTTTTCCCCTCTCTTTCTTTTTCTTTTTATTTTATTTTTCAACGATGTTTTCAAAAAAAAAACTTAAAATTGTATTTTTTTTAAACTGTTTGCCCCCCAGAAAATATCTTTTAACTGTTTTTAAAAATAAAAAAATTTGTTCTTTTTTCGAAAAATTGTTTCGTAGAAGAAATTTTTTTTCTCAAAACCTTTTCTTATATAAAAATTAATTTTTTCAAAAACCATAGTTACACAGAAACTATTTTTATAAAAAAATTTCAAAAAAGTTTAAAATTTATTTTCTATTTCTAATAAATAGTTTTTATTAGTCTCAAAATTTAT